>CABHPQ010149360.1:0-22415 GCA_902168405.1 Peromyscus aztecus | reverse complement strand
AAGAGACAATGGAGCCAAGGCATACACACTGCACACTTAGGCATCTGGCTTTAACTGTAAATTCTTTGCCGTCTACAGTCAATAACCTCCTTTGAGTAAGAGGAGGGTAGGAAAGAGAGCCCAGACAGAATTTCTTTTTTTTTGTACTTTCTTGCTTCTGAACCAAGGTTGACCCTTTTATGTGAGCTTTGTGTGAATTCACATAGCCACACACATATCAATTCTGAGGCCGAAACCAACTTCAAAAATATTAAAGAATGAGGCTGGAGAGATCAGTGGTTAGAAGCACTTGAGTTTGGCTCTTCTCACCCACATCAGGGCAGCACATGACCACCTGTAACTCTAGCATGAGGGGGATCTGACGCCCTCTTCTGGCCTTTGTGGACACACACACACACACACACACACACACACACACACACACACATACAAATAAAATAAATAAAAATGAACTAAATCTTTAAAAAACATGAATGAGTACAGCGTTGTGATGCACAATAGAAGGAAATGGCGGCAAGAAGTAAGCGCTATCTGTGTACTTTGTGGGAATAACTGGTAACCAGCACTATCACCAGCCTGGAAAAGAATCTTCGAATGATTTAGCCTTGTCTCTACCCAACATTGTAGTCCTCTAGCTATTATTGATGAATAACCTGTGAGGTTCATGTGGGCAGATTTTTTTGTCACTCATAGAACATGATATTCAGTGAGGACCACAGGGATACAAGCTCAGTGTGATTTATCTAAAAGATCACATACTTAAGGCCCATGAGGTGGCTCATTGGGTAAAAGTGCTTGTTGCACAAGCCTGATGACCTGTGTTCAATTCCTGGAATCTGGATAAAGGCAGAAGGAGAGAACAAACTCTAAGATATTGTCCTCTGACCCCCACACATGAACAGTGGCAGGGCCCTACCCCCATACATCACCCATGATGATAATGATGATGATGAAGAGGAAGAAGGAGAAAGATCACATAATTAATTTTTCCTACATACTCTTGAGTTAGTTTTTTGAAGATAGCACCATATTTTAAAAGTATAATACACTAGAATTATATTTTAGTGGATACATTTTTTTCTGCGGACTTTATTCATTCTATCACTAGTTATATGATGCTATAAAAAAGAGTGATGAATACATCAGAAAATAATCTTCCATAAGTGTGTACCATTTATTTTCACTCCACTGCTTTGTTATTTCTGTAGAATTCAGCTAATCCCACATAGATGTGAACTGTATTGTAAAAAGTTTACCCCACCATCTTGCACAACTCTTTACACAACAGAAAAGCAAAACAGCAAACAGACACTTCTGTCACTAAAAGTGGACACAGAGGATTCCTTTTTCCAAGTTGCAGAATGGATAGTTTTGGGCCCTGTCTCCGTTGTTGTCATTATTAGACAGCCTGATTCAGCTCCTGGGCGTGACTCCTCCCTGGAGCATGAGGAACGCTGTCTCCTGAAGAAAATGGCAAGAGATGTATGATGATATGTACAGCAACTTCTTCATACTTCCCAAAGAGTCATGCCGTTTTCTTCTAGATGAAAGCCTCTACAATTGGCTTCTGAGATATGATGGGTGATGCTGCTCTGTATGCTGTGAATGTGTGTTGCTCTGATTGGTTGATAAATAAAATGCTGACTGGCCAGTAGCCAGGCAGGAAGTATAGGTGGGTGGGATAAACAGAGAAGGAGAATTCTGGGAAGTGGAAGGCTGAGTCAGTAGATGCCAGCCCACCATCCAGGGAGCAGCATGTAACAGGCACACAGGTAAAGTCACGGGACACGTAGCAAAATATAGATTAACAGAAACGGGCTGAGTTTAAATGTAAGAGCTAGTCAGTGGTAGGCACGGGCTAATGGCCGAGCAGTTTTAATTAATATAAGCTTCTGAGTGATTATTTTATAAGTGGGCCATAGGACTGCAGGGGCTTGGTGGGACCCAGAGAAAACTTACAGCTACAGGAATAATCTTATTTCTTTTGGAAGTATACACAAGGCATTCTGTTTTTCTTTTTTGAAAGAATAAATAACCCTAATCTTACTCCCTGGCATATATCATTTGAGATTAAAAAAAAGAATGTACAAACTAAGGGTCATCATTTTAAAGCTTTAAAGACTTGTTTGAAAATAAAATGTGATCCAAGAATTTGTCAGGTGCCATCAATAAAAATAACTGAGGAGTTATTATCTTGCCCTTTGAATATTCTGTGGGAAATAAGGTTTAAAATTTCCACTAACTCTATTTTTATTCTTCTGGCTGTGTTTTGAGAGCCTAGTAACCTCATCAAAATATTTTAAAACCATGGCTAGAAATTAAAGCATGTATCTCTAAGAAAATATCTCAGAAAATCTCGAGACACAAGATAAATTCAAACTGTGTTTCCATAAGGATTCCTCATCATGGCTCAGCATAAATGTGCAAGTCAAACTATCATCGGTGTTTTCTTGAAAAGCACATTTTAAAGAGATATTTCAGACTCAAATATGTGATTTAAACTTACTATTTAGGCAAATTTATCTGAGTAAACCCCATACTACTTTGTGTTCCACAAGAAGAAGGGAGTAAATGGCGGCTGCTGTGACAGGTCTGACCTCTGCTAACGATAACAGTTCATCCTTTAAAAATGGTTGGTTTTGTGTAAGTGGGACCCATCTCTGCTTCTTTTGTCCATGACAACTCTGTTTATGTAACTGTCTTAATTTATGATTCCAGGGAAAACATGCCTCTCTGTCAACAATGATTTCTTCAATACCAGAAATAATACATTTCCTGTACACAGTGATATTTTTGAGCCTAATTAATAAAAAAAGACTTCAAATATGAGTTGATAGGTACAATTTGATAATGCATAACAATGGAGGCAGACAGAACTTCAACTTGTATTATTGCAATAAAGCAACCAGATGTTCCCAAAATTTACAGATAGGAGCTCCATGAGCTCTTTAGGATAAGGCATTCCCTATGAAAATAAAGCTAAACCATGTCAGTTTGTCGGGAAAAAGGCAGAAGTGTTCCCTGAATGAGATGCATTGGGAGACAATTCCTAAAATTGCCTCAAAATCTCTCAAGAAAGTTGTATTAAAAATACAAACATGGGAAGAGTTAACATCATATGCTGATAAAAACGAAAGTTCTGACACTTTTAAAAACTGCTGACACTTTAAAAACATGACTATCAGGCTGAGAGCTCAGAATCTGGTCCTGAGGGAGCATCCTTAAATGGAGGAGCTCCTCTACAGCAGTCAGTAGGGATGTAAGCAGCTTGGCTTCACACAGGTACCATTATGAGCCTCCATTTTCTTTCACGTCATCCCATGTTTGTATTTTTATTTTAAAATGATTTGAAGATGATTGAAAACAATGTTTGAGTTGCTATTAGAAGCAGCAAAATGTCTACCTCGCTTATTCTATTTTCTTTCTTTCCCTTTTTTTGTGTTTTTTTGTTTTTGTTTTTTGTTTTTTCAAGACAGGGTTTCTCTGTGTATCTTTGTGCCTTTCCTGGAACTCCTCTGTAGCCCAGGCTGGCCTCGAACTCACAGAGATCTGCCTCCTGAGTGCTGGGATTAAAGGTGTGCACCACCACCGCCCGGCTCATTTATTCTATTTTCATTTACAATGTCATTATTAAGAGTTTTGTGGTGTTCATTATATATATATGTATATACATATATATATATATATATATATATATATATATATTGAAGTTTTGTTTAAAGTATGTCCATATAACCACCATAGCTGTGGGTACTAGGAATTGAACCTGGGTCCTCTGGAAGCACAGCCAGTGTTTTTAACCTCTGAGCCACTATACATAAATAAACATGTATTCCTCAGTATCCTTTATAGCCCCTTGTAAGCCAAGCCCAGCCCCACAGTGAGCTCACATGTGCAGTCATTTCCATTAGACTCTCTCCTGAGCTCCGCTTAGAGCTCCATGACCTACACTGTACACTGGTGGCACTCTCCACCATGACATGTGTTAGTCAAGCTTCAGCATCTCTCTAGGCACATGCCCGAGGGAAACAACAGAGGAGGGACTAATTTGGGCAGCTTCAGAGGGGTCAGTCAGCATGAAGGGATGGACATGGCAGCACATCTTACACAATAGCAAACAAAGAAGAGAAGGAGAATGCACTTCCTGGATGGCTTTCTCGGTTCCTGTGTTTAACTCATCTGGTGCCCAGCCTCTGAGGTAGAGACATCAGCATTTAGGGTCGGTTTTTCCCACTCAGTTAATCCTCCCTAGTTACTCATCCACAGGCACACCCAGACCAGTGCTGTACTGGTCTATCAATAGACAGTTTTCATCCCAATCAAGTGGAGAATCAAGAATGAGTGTCATAACCCATTTTCTGTGCAATGTTGAGTTTGTTTGTTTGCTTCAGTATTGACCTCTGCGGTAGTCAAGGTGAGCTCAAATATACCACACTGAGGAACAACTCTATAAAATACTTTGTTTCTGAAATTTCACTTGTCCAGTGTAGGTCAACAGGGACCTTATCTTATCATAGGCACTCAAAGGCCCTACTATGGGCTCCTAGAGTCATAGAGCATGGGGAAGGGTATGTAATGACCTGAACAAAGACATATAAACTCCTGCCTGTGGGTTGGATGTAACACTTTTGTTCAGTTTTGCTGAAACAAATTACTTCAAAGAAGAGGAAATGTAGTAGTCTTCTGTGTCCCAGAGTGGTGAAAGCTGGAAATATATGGTGAAAACAATCCAAAGCTACTATATTCAAAATGCATATAGTTTCTTAACTGAGATCATGTCCTAAATCCTAGTTATTTATTAGATGCCAATATTTTATTTTCCTTTTTAAAAACTTTTATTTTTAATTATGTGTATGTGTGTGTTTGTGTGTAGATTTGCACATGTGAATACAGTGCTCATGGAGGCCAGAAGAGGCACTGGATCTCCTGGAAATGGAGTTATAGGTGGTTGTGAGCCTTCTGGCATCGGTGCTGGAAATCAAGCACAAGATTCTTTCTAAAACCAGCAAGTGCCCTTAAAGGCTGAGCCATCTCTGCAGTCTGAGATACCAACATATTATAGCCATGATTCCTACTAGATGCCTTCAGCTCTATCTAAACATTAGAGCCCCAGAATCTTTAACAATGAACACACTGATGGTCAGACCATCCTGATGGAAACCTACTGGACACCAAATAGAGACTTTCGGTTCTAACCCTACTTACTTGAGACAACTGGCCTCATACATTATTTCATGGGCTTCCTTCCTCTTCCTCTGACTCCTTATTTCTCTACCATAACAGAGGCTAAGCATACATCAGGTTTTTTTTTTTGTTTTTTGTGGTTTTTTTTTTTTTTTTTTTTTTTTTTTTTTTTTTTTTTTTTTTTTTTAAGCAGCATTGGCTTCTCAGTGTGCTGCATAAGCCTGGTCCTAGTTCCTTGCAGTCTTTAATGACAATAAATGCTAACTGATTCATGGTTAAATGCTTTCCTTAGTTATTTTAAATTTTCATTTTTTCCATCACAGTTGAGAAAGAGCAAAATCATATGTGAAACAGCCACACTAGATTTGGCTCAGAACAAAAAGCTATGGCTAGAGTGCCTGGAAAAATGCGTATTCAATATTCCCCAGACTAATGTATTTCTCAGTAGAGACAAGAGCATATACTGTAGCCATGGAAAATCTGGGAAACTGGAGCACTTGAAAATACCATTTACACTACATCAAACTGGAGCCCACTCAGGCAACGTAAATCTTTCCCATATGTGATGGCTGCTCGCTGCCCAGCTTCCAGGCCTAACAGACACACTGTGAAGAGCCAACACTCCTTTTTAACTTGTCGCTGCAGCCTGCAGCCATTTTTATGTCTGCAATTGGAAGGACAGTTCTCTCATAAACTGGAGAGATATTTCATTTTGGGAAGAGCAACACAATAAAATTTTGCATTTTAGGTACAAATTGAAACCTTTTTCATATCTCTGGCCAGGTCTAAAACACAATAAAAATAAATTGCCTTTAAAATTGTAGATATACTAAAACTAGAGTTGGCCACAACATAAATGATCTTGAATTCTGACTCATATCCTAAAATGCTCAATGTTTTGACACAGGGTATACTTTCAGAAACCATTTTCATTCTCTACTAAGTCAGATATATGGCACTATAGTGATTTATGCTGCCTCATAAGGAACAAGAGGTTTCCTAAGAGGGGCAAGGTGGCCAGTGAATTATCACATTTCCCAAGGCATTTGGTTGACTTAAAGCAGGGTTTCTCACAGTGTTGTTTGTGTGCTGCCTGCATCAAAATTACCAGAAGCCTTTGCTAAAGTGTACACCCTAGAGTCCCCTCCAGATTAGCTGGACCAGACATGTCAAGAAAGGGCAGGGGAATCTTCATTTTAAGATGTTTGGTTTACTTTCATATCTACTAAAAAATAAAACCTAATACATACAATTTTACTGAGGACAGTGAACAAGGATATGTAAAAGTAGGACTTTAGAAAACAAGCCAGGAGCACAGGTGCTGAGTAAATAAACATTCTTAGCTGGGTATAAAAGTGGGGCATGCACTAGTATGGTGGCTTTGAGGAGAAAACATACTGGTGGTGGAACTGGCTTTCTCCAGGCAATTCTTAGGTACCCCTAGCACTACCTCTCAGAGTAGGCACTAGTTCACATGAGAATGCAACAGAATAACTGGCCCTCGCTGTCCACCTAAGGACTCTGGTGGCCTGCCACAGTCACCACAAGGATAGAATATGGCATGCTGGCAGCACACTGGGCTTTCCTATTTGGCTTCACTATTAATTCAGATTTAACCCCAAGCTTTGTAGGGCTGTCTTTCCACTCTATCATAAGTTGACGTTCTGCTTCTGGCAGATTTAGTTCTTGTCTAGTTTCCAATGTCCAGTTGTTGATGAACCCATGCCTCAGTCTTAAGTAGAGTCAAAAAGCAAACAAATAAACCACCACCACCACAACAACAACAAAACCAGTCCTAGTCCTAACCCCACCTGTCTGCTGCCTGGTTTTATGGAACCAGACTTATTTAGAAATCCCTTTCTTAGCCTGCTGTTGAGTTGCAGGGCAGACTCATGTTATAAGGCAACAATCCTACAGAACAACTTGCTGAGATTTTAGCTTTTGTGGGTGTTCCTTAAGATAACTCCAGTAAGGCCTTGATGTCTTGGGGTTTCATACTTTTGATAAAATGGAAAGGAAACCCTGAATCTCTTCCGAGTTGTCTAAAATGAAGGTTCTCCCATGGGATCAGTCTTTAATCCTTTCATCTCACTAGGACCTTATCACACAGAATCTTAAATCTGGTCTTTTAAGCCTTGAAATCCCTTTAGTGACTAAGAAAAGCAAGCACACTTTGCACTTTAGAGAGAACTGTAACCTGTTATTTCAACACTCTTATTTTCTATATAATACAGATCGCTAAAAGTAATGTGTTTGAGTTGAAATATTGACATGCCAAAGAATGAATATTGGTTCTACAAAACGAAATATATAAAATATAATGTTCTTATTCTTTTCTCTACCACAGGCTGAAACTCAATCTAGGAATTTCTTTAACTGAGCATCGCCTGGTATCAGGAACATACAGTACTCTTTCTACATCCCCAGAAGGGGAGGGTGCCAAGGTATTCATCCTTGGAACACATGGTATCTCTGGAATTCATCCCACAGACCTGGGTCCAGCCCTTTTGGTCCTGATGCCTGGACTCCTGCAAGTTTATCTCTCCCTTCTCCTGTTCCCCTCAGGGCTGCACATAGGGCATGGGGTAACCTGGAGGGCATTCTGTACATGTCTGCTAAGATGTTCATTTCTAGTCATTTTGCATCACAAAAGCATTAAAACATGATTTGAGGTTTGTAGTCTCCATGTCTTCTATATAGAAAGTGGTTCACAGTTTCCTCTGATGTTAGATTAGATCACTCTGGTCTGTGTTTCCAGTTCTGTCTCCAATGAATCCAACAGTCAGGAAGTAGCAGAATATGGGCTTTACTTAGCATCCCACTGTCTTCCAGCATTTGACATGTCTTCATCTCCCCTCTGATTTTTCCCTGTGTCTCACACACCACGTGAGTCATGTGTTGGGGGTGGGGGGTTATAGTAAAAAATCTCTCTTTGCTGTTGTTGTTATAAGTTCAACTTTGGATACTAAGCTTTTTTGAAAGGAGGTTGACTTTTTGAAACTCAAAGGGTATTACAAACAAAAAAAAAAAATCCCAAACTCCAAGCTGTTATTACAGAAATACCCAAAATTCTTTTCTGAATTATCCTTTTTACTGAGAGATAGTTATCATAAGAAGAATGAGATGTGAGCAAAGCCAATGGAATGGGCTGGGTCGTAAACTAGCATTTCACATAGCTGTTAAGTATTGATAATGAGTCAGTCCATCATCATGTAATGGGACAGCAGAAATTGGGACGGCTAGGAAGGATTATAAAGCAGGTAACATTTACTGAAACACCTAAATGATTGTTACTTTAGAAAGAAATCTCAATCAGTAAGAAGCATAAATGTAAATGAAACACTGAGCCACCCTGCTACTTATATAAATGTATGTCCGTCAGGATATACACCCATTTGTAACAGCCACACTAGAGCAATACTGGGTCTCAAGTTTTGAGATTTACTTTTTAGGTACCATTCTAACCACTGGTCATCAAAGACTTAAGATAGACCTGATATCCTACAAGAATTTACGGTTCAACTGAGCAAGGACAATGGACCAGAGAGTAAGCCAACCAAAAGGAAGGTCTCAGAGGAGCTCTAGGGGAGAGAAAAGGGCAAGCAGGGTTGGGAACAGTATCTTAGAAGTAACAATTTCTAGGAAGACAAGATTTAAGAATTGTCTACTCTGAAAAAATTAATAAATAAAATTTAAAAAAACAAACAAAAACAAAATCCCACCTGTGTGTGGTAAGTCACATGGGAAGACAAGGAAATGGAGACCCGCATCTTTATGTGAGAAAGAAGACAGACAGAGTAGATCTTCCTGAAGAGGGGGAACATTCACCATGGACTCATATCAAGTGCTTTATCCTTAGGTATTTCCCTTTGTATTTTCTGTGGGTGTTTATGTTCATTAAAATATAGAAATACAGAGTTTCATATTATAGAACTTCCATAACATAATACTGACATTACTGAAATGTACAAGTAAATCTCTGACATGATTTACATTACTTCAGAGAAACTTATGGTACATTAGAGGGCTCACCTTGTGGTGAAACATACTTCATTATGTTATATACATCATGAATTCCCATTTCAGACCCTAAATAAGTTTAAAATCAAGCAAACAGCACTTAAATGCTTCCTATACCAACAACAGCTCCATACACTAGATTCTAATTCCTCCTCCTGGCACTCTGCTTTATTTCTGTTGAAAAACTTAGGACTATAAATTAATATTCCAAACTTACTGGTATGGATGCAAAATCCTTAGAGTGGAAAACCATTCCAAACTTGTATGTGGCCATTGAGAGCTCAGTTGTACTACTTTGGATTGTTTTGATCAACTGAAATAAGTGAATGCTTAGTTACTATGCCTTTAAGACCCCTACCCAACTTCCCTACCATGATTATGCAGCTTGATATGATAAGTAATCAACAAACTGATTAATGAAGCAGAATAGGAATGCAGAATTTGATGCTCTGAAAAAGCCCAATTCCTCTGAAAGAAATAACTATAGCAATCTCTAGAAGAAAGCACTAGAAAAGACATTAACAACAGCCTCCAGGAAACACAGACTGGGTACAAAGACAAATGGTCATTCTACTTACCTAAAGTGAAAGACACAGATCATTTCAGAAAAACTAATTATCCCATGACTCTAGGACAAAAGTATGATGAAAATCTTAAGCTGTTGTGGTATATTTGTACATTGTGTTAAAATGTATCACTGTAGTTGGTTTAATAAAGGGCTGAATGGCTAATAGCTAGGCAGGAGGAGGAATAGGTGGGATTTCTGGGCAGAGAGAGAGAATTCTGGGAAGAAGGGGCAGAGTCACCAGCCAGAGATAAAAAGGAAACAGGAGGTATAAGACTAAAAAAGGTAAAAAGCCACAATGGAAAAATGTAGATTAATATAAATGGGTTAATTTGAGTTATAAGAGCTAATGGGACAAGCCCAAGCTAAGGCCTAGCTTTTATAATTAATAATGTCTCCATGGCATTTTTGGGAGCTGGCTGGCAGGATAGAGAAAGCCTTATTACATTACGCTTTCACACTGAATTTTACTTTCAACTTAAATCTGATTATGACACCCTATGGAGTCCTTTTTAAATTATTGTTTGTTTGTTTACATTTTGCGCATACGTGTGTGTGTGTGTGTGTGTGTGTGTGTCTGTCTGTCTGTCTGTCTGTCTGTCTATCCCCTACACCACAGTGTATGTGGAGGTGAGAGGATAAATTGGGGAAACCAGTTCTGTTCTTCCATCAAGTGGTAGGTCATCAGGTTTGGCACCAAGTGCTTTACCTACTGAGGCATCTCACTTACCATTGATTCTTAAATTCAAAATATTGGAAATAGTCAGCAAATGGGGTAATGTAGTGTCAAACGGCCTAAGATAGGTTAACCAGCTATTCTAATTTCTTGTTTTATGATTCTTAGATTGAATCATGAACGATAAAGAAAGCCACATGCAAAGACTGAAGAGAGTGTTTACTTGTATTTTATGATTACTAAAAAGAGGAATAATTTTACTTTTATTGCTATTCTCTCCTTATTTGAAGATTTATTTTTCATTGTTTTACATGTATGAGTGTTTGTCTGTAGCTAGAGTTTTCCTGCCTGGCCCACAGTCAGGATAAATCTCTTTCACCTGCTAGTCCCACAGTCGCTCAGACCCAACCAAGTAAACACAGAGACTGACATTGCTTACAAACTGTATGGCCGTGGCAGGCTTCTTGCTAACTGTCCTTATATCTTATATCAATCCATTTCTATAAATCTATACCTTGCCACATGGCTCGTGGCTTACCGGCATCTTTACAAGCTGCTTGTCCTGGTGGCGGCTGGCAGAGCCTCCCTCTGCCTTCCTGTTCTTTTTATTCTCTCTGTTAGTCCCGCCTACACTTCCTACCTAGCCACAGGCCAATCAGTGTTTTATTAGCAACATATTTGCCATACAGAACATTCCACAGCATTTGTCTGTGTGAATGGCTAAACACCATAGGTGTGCATGGTGTACTTGGAAGCCAGATGAGAGCATCAAATCCTCTGGAACTGGAGTTACAGATGGTTGTGAGCCACGATGTGGATTCTGGGAACTGAATGTGGGCCTTCTGGAAGAGTAGCTGGTGTTCTTAACCAAGGAGCCATCTCTCAGCTGCTGTGTTTTTCCTTGGAAACAATGGAATGAGATCCCTTTTCTCAAAATGAGTCCTCTTAAGCATGGATGCCCGAGTGAATGGGAGAAGCACAGAGCACAGGAGCAGGTACAGAGAGGGGTGGAAATACAGTAGCTTTACTGGCCACTGATTCTTCTACTTTTGATGAGGAGGCTGAGGCTCAGAAAGACTAGGATCTCACATATGCCGATTCATGTAAATGTCCTAACAAAGCCTCAAATCCTGAAATTCAACTCAACAGCCTTTGCTCTTGCCCATATAATGAAAAGTTATTGAAACTTTTTGGTTATCTATCTGTCCCTCCCTCCATCCCTCCATCCATCCATCCATCCATCCATCCATCCATCCATCCATCCATTCATTCACCCACCCTTCTACTCACCCATTCCTCCATCCATCCACCTATCTACCCATCCACCCACCTCCCTCCACCCACCCCCCACTCATCTACCTACCTATCCACCCATCCATCCATCATCTTTGCTTTAAATTGACACACAGATGGTGAAGTGGTGCAGACAAAGTCAGAGGAAGAACAGTGATGAGTCACCAACCTAATGAGAGACAATTAAGTTTTCTGCAAGGTGGTGGCCATGGGAATAAAGAGAGAAATGTGAGAACATATATTTTTTAATGCTGTGATAAGCACATGGTGGTTCACACCCTTAATCCCAACACTTGGGAAGCATGGGCAGGTAGGTCTGCACAAGTTTGAAGCCAGCTTGTCTGACATAGTGAGGTATTATAGTCCAGACAAGGCTACTTGGTGAACCTGTGTGTTAAAAACAAAACAAATCTGTGGTGTTAGTGTCTGCTCTCTAGGACGAGAGAGGAAACACAAAGTGAGGGTTGATTTTAGTAAGGAAGGCTATAGAGTCAAAAGCACTAGAGGCCCAAGACATCACTTCAGAGCCCAAGTCAGTGAGGAAACTAGCCAAGGCCATGGAATGGGGCTGACCTCTAGACCTCAGCTGGTGTGGAAATGAAGCTATGAGACTGGATAAAATTTTCAGAGAAAGCAAAGCTAAGGAAGAAAATGAAACAGGTATAGAATTCAAATCAGGAACGTAGGAAAAAGACCACCCATTGCAACAGAGAAGGCAGAGAAAGAGAAAAAAAGAAGCCTCAGAAACAAAGAGAATCAGGGACAAAATCCCTCCCATTAAGAGGCAGAATGATGGCCAGGAGCCTGACAGTGAACAGCACCAATGGCAAAAATCAGAAGGTAACAACAGAGACAAACCCTGCTGAGACTGATCACTGATCCACCATCCCCGGCAGCCTTCCTCCGGTAATTTTGGTTCTGTGGTAGAAGCGCACACTTACTTCAAAGCGTGAGGGCATCAGAGGCAGGAGAGGGAGCACGGGCAGAATGCAGAAATTTTTGTTGGCACAGGGGAGAGAGTGTGTGGCTGAGAGAGTTGAGTATTTGCTTTTTTAGTGTAGCAGAGGCCTGAACATCAATTGTGCTCTGAGGGGAAGCAAGGTGCCAGTAGAGTGCCATGATTTGTGAAGCGAGCCTTGGTTCTGTCTTCAAAAATGTTTTGTTTAAAAGTTCCATAAACACCAGTGGCCCAGGAAATGCCTTAGCAAACATTCATTAACAAAATGACAGCTATTTTACTAAGTTCCCATAGCCTTTTATATGTTTATCACTCCTTGTGGAAGAAAGACTTCTGACATCGAATCTTGACCTCTTCCTTAGAGGGAAGAGAGAACCTTTCCCTCCCCTGGGAATTTTCAGAGAAGAGGGGACATGGTTGACCTCTTCCTCAGACTGAAGGAACTTATGCTATCCCTTCCTGTCCTGGGTGAATGCATCCCCTTAGACAGTACTTTATGCTAGACGGAGACGTTAAGAGTGAGCACAGAAATGTAGGACCCAAGTGTAACTTTGTTCCCCAATGCTATTTGTTTGTTTTGTTTTGTTTGTTTGTTTGTTTTTGAAGGACTCTTTCATTTCTAAGCCACTACTACTTCAAAATAACCATATCAGCAAAAGTCCTGTGTAAAAGAACACACTGATCTCAATTTTACTCCCAACAGAACATGAGATGCTGTGGACAGCAATAATAGGAAATGTGTTTGCTTATCTACAGAGAGGCTTAGGACAGAATAATGCACAGCTCTGTCCTGCCTTGTTCTCCAATGTGTGTAAAATGATACAAAGTTTCCCACAATGTCTACAGCAAAGTATACACAAGAAGAAAAACCAAAAGCCAGACAACAATATGTATCCCCGTCTACAATTCTGCCTTTTACATTGTTAATTACAGATTTCATGATGCTTTTTCTTCATAGAAAATTTAAAATTCCAAATTCCTTCTAGCTAATAGCAGTTTTATGAGTTCATAGCAAACAAAACATAATGAAATGTAGGCATTTTCGTGTGACTCACTGGTGAATCCCCCATAACAAAATACACAGTAAAGCACAGGAGTTTCAGTTTATTTGTTGATAGCTTTAAAGATTTGAATTGTATATTCATTCAACAGATGTTCCTTGCACAACCACAAAATGAACCACGATCTTTGACCACATTACATCCTAAATTATCCCAAAGCCCTTATTGATGTTATACCAAGGCCAATATACAAGGATGTACTTGAGTTAACTTTAGCATCCTTTCTGAAGGGTTGTAACTCAATAGCTTTTTATGAGAATGAAACAAGGATTTCTTCCCTAACACTTTCAGAAAGCTGCAGCATCAAGTATGATTGCTCTTTTAAGAAATGTGTTTTCTTCCCTAAATTCTAGTTTAGGAGGAGACGAATTCTGAGGCTTCTGGAGAACTCCATAAGTTTAAGCTTGAAGGGACCATATAAGATGTTATCCATGAGTGCAAACATGCTTTAGTTTATTTAAAGTGGCTTCTTTTCTTCCCTTCCAGTTTAAAAACTATCCATCTAAATTAAATCCCCCCAAGCACACATTTATTCATAATGACTTTACAGAAATTTTGCCTTGTGGCAGTAAAGTTCTTGTTGTGAAATGAATGTCCTTTGGTATGGCAAATTTTCTATGCAGGTATGAATGTGAAAATTACATTTCAATGAAAATGAGCCCCTGATAGGAAGTCCAGCTGTGGTTCATATTTCCAATGCTTAAAGACCATGTTTCAACTGGAATAGCATTTTCTTTCCAGAACCATCTTTCTATTTATCAAACACAAGTAGGGAGCAGAAGCATACAAAGATTCTGGACAGTTCCAAACACCTGCAGATCCAAAGTCACTTCACACCCAAAGGGCTTCCCCTAGGGCACAGCTTGGAATGGAAGATGTTGCCACCAGCATGGTTCTGAAGGAAGTTGTATGATCAAGTAACTGGCAAAGAATTTGTGTAATGTTTGAATTGATAATTGTCACAAATTCGTATAGCTCCTTTGTCTGCCAGTGGCTTTTCTTGTTTGTTTATTTGGTGTGTGTGTGTGTGTGTGTGTGTGTGTGTGTGTGTGTGTGTGTGAGAGAGAGAGAGAGAGAGAGAGAGAGAGAGAGAGAGAGAGAGAGAGAGAAATGAAAATGACCACTATCGTTCTCAAGACCATTGAGAAACCAGTAACTCAGTTTTGTTCTGGAATACTACATGAGAATGTTGGAAGATAAGAGAACACATATTGCCATATATTCAACACATATGGCTTGTAAAATTACTTTATGCCAGTTTTTCAGTTTAAGAGAACTTGAAAGTAAGTTGAATTTGCTTAAGAAACCCAAATCATCATCCACACAGTTAGCCTTGTATTCCCTATTTCTTCTCCCTAAAGTATGGTCTCTGCACAGAAGAGTAGTGAGCACTAGGAGCACTTCCTTGTCTTTAGGCTTCCCCACAAAGTATTATTATGCTCTGCTCAGCTATGCATGCATGTGAACAGCATGCCTATGAATGAATTTAAATAAAACACCTGAGCTTGACTAATAATATGTCTGTCCCTCGGGATTAGTTACTCACTGATTTCTTGACACATACCTCCAGGAACTTTGTAAAAAGGAAACCAAACAGCACATTTTTTTTTTATCAGATGCAGGGATGTGTTATGTATTCCAGAACAGCCTCCATGGCAACCTCTACTACAAACCACAACTAAGAACTTGGGATTGAGCCAAACATCTCCCGAACACTCAAAATAGATGTCACTGTGTCTGTGCCCTTTTCTCAGAAGAGAAACGCACTGCCTCTTAGCCCATCCATGCTTTCATGAGCTTGTTTGTTCTGTTTTGTTCTTTATGCTTGCATTAATAAATAATTAATAATTATGAAAGAGCATTTGAGGTTGAAGGGAGGTGCTAGAGATACACAAACTGCATGGTAAGAGAAGAATTCATTATTTTTAGTGGACAAGGCACATAGAAATAAAAAAGCTCAAAAATAGTACAGGAATTCAAAAAGTGTTGTGATCATGTAAACATTCAATAGAAGCAACAGCCTTTCACACAGTAGGACAGACCCTAGAGCCATCACTGCATTATTGAAACATGTGATCATGTGTCTACATGCTAATGCTGCATGATCTGGAAAACACAAAATTTCTTATAGTCCCCTCTAGAGAGACATAGAAATATACAGAAGATTTCAGAGAGGTAAATATCTACCATTGGATGGTTCTTTAAAAAAACATATGGCATTGTCACAGGCAAACTTGGAAACTTCACTTCTCAGGAGCCCACGTCTCCATTTCCTGTTTCTAGACTGGCAGCAGATTATTTCAAGCTGGCTCGCCAGCCCTGGGGTTTAACAGTGGCACTTTAAGGGACAGAGGCTCCTGGGATCCTTTCTGTCAACCTCCTGTCCAGTTACGTTATTCTCTTCTTTGCTCTGAAGTCCTTCCATGAGTCAGTGAGGAGAAACTTAGGGGCACATGTTGTGCTTGGTAGGGAAGTTGCTCCTTTAAGATGGGAGAGGCTACACCAGTATAAACTTTATCATATTTTTGTTAAGAGTTTCACATATCCCAGACTGCCTTCAGACTTACTATGTTGCCGAGTCTGACCCTGAACTCTTGATTCTTCTGCTTCCACTGCCTGAGTGCCAGGAGCACACCCTTTCACCCCAACACACAACTTACACTGTGTGCGCACGGATCGTGCGTGGTAGGCAAGCTTTACCAACTGAGCTAAGTCACTTTAAATGAGTTGACAGACTTCCTGGGATTTTTTTAACAAAGAGAAGGAAGAGTTAAAATGACCAATTAAGTAGAGATACACACTAGTGGTAAAACCCTAATTTAAAGAGTGCTTTTCATATTAAGTCTTCTAAGCTCTGAGCCTGAATGAAGTAAGAGCAATACCCGGACCTGCCTTCTCTTGCTCCTCTTCTGGGTGGGCTCTGTATTGATTCTACAGTTCAAGTTGAAGATGAATTAGCCCCTCCCCGTCAGCAAAGGAAGTCAACATACACCTCCTATCTAACACATACAATACAAGTCAAATATCATCCATGGCAAGATTGGACAAGGCTGAAGAAAGCTTTGGGATAAACTGACAAAGATCATTTGGTTCCTGAAAGTAAAACAAAACAATCCCAACAGCTTCAACGGTCAACAGCCACAAACAGTACATCTAAAAACCAAACTATTTTAAAGATTGCATTTTCTCACAGCAAGGAGGTAAAATAAAAGGAAAAACGAGGATCAAATGCCCACAGAACTCTTGTACCCCACACAAACGGACCCTGAAGATTTCAATGAGGAAAAACAGTACCTTATAAGTAACTGGTCTTGTCTAACACAGCTGGTCCCAGAGCCGACTCGTTTAACTGTCTACTGTCTCCAGTTTAAAGTTAATTCTGTTGGCAAGAAAGCACAGAGCTCGTCTGGAAAATATTGTTTGGACATAAACTGTTCCTTTCAAAGCAGTGGTAGCTATATTTAAGTTTTCTTGTAGATGGGACTATAAACTCTTCCTGTAGCTAATTTTCTTCCTCCTCCTTCCCTGAGACTTAGTCAGTATCCTCCTATCCCATATATTGAAGAAAGAGACAGAGAAACGGGGTGGGAGGGGTGGGGGAACTTCTGCAAGGAAATATACCTTAAATAATGTAGTATTTGAGCATTTGGAAAAACAGCAGAACACAAAGAAGATGAAAGAACTGTAGAAAGCTCACCGGGACCCAGAAACCCAGTGCTTTCTCGTTCTGTTAATCAGGAAAGTGAAGCCCAGAGAAAGTAGGAAGCTTGATCTAAATGCCATCAGTCAGGCAGCTCGACTGTTAGCGGCTCCACTAACAGATAAGGTTTCGGGACTTCCAGTTTACCATTTCCTCTGCACTGGGCACTGGGAGGAAATAACCTCTGCATCATTATAAACAGTGGGAAGGCATTGGCAACTAGCAGGGAGACAATTAGGACGGTGAACCACCTGTCTCAGAGATAACATCTTCCTCAGCTTCAAAATCCTTAACATCGAAAGTTCCCCCAGAATGTCAGCTCTCCTTGCATACCTAGGGAATTATATTTTTCTGACATAGTTTTATGATTCTGGAGTTGCCCGTTTTTGAAGGGTGTTACGACACATTAGTCCCCACAGAGACCATTCTAGGAAGGGACCCTTACATGAGAGGGGTTAGGTTTCATCTGTGATGTTTCTGCTCAGCGTCAGAGAGAGACAGAGACACAGAGAGTTCTTATAGTTCCTGAACAGGAAACATCTTGACTCTGTGTGGATTCTCTCTGTGTGTGTATATCTGTGTGTGCACAGGTGCACATGTATATGAGTATGTGTGGGGGTTGGCGGGTAACCTTGGAGGCGTTTCTCAGTTGTTTCTTGAGACAGCATCTCTCATTGGCTTAGAGCTCTCAGACAAGCTTGGGGTGGCTGGTCAGTGAACTCCAGGATCCATTCATCTCTGCGTCTTCAGTGCTGGGGTTACAGGCTCCAGCCACAGTGCCAGACTCTTGAAAGCGTGGCTCTCCTGTTTACAAGGCAAGGAGTTTACCAGTGGAGCCATCATCCCACCCCAGCAGGATGGCTCTTCCTGCCTGCAGTGTGTGAAGACATTTTCACATACATACACATTTATTTATTTGTGTGTGTGCCATACACATACATGATTGTGTTCACATACATGATTGTGTTCACATACATGAGGGTGTACGTAACTTGTGTAAATATGAATTCAGAGGCCGAGGGAAAGCTGGTGTCTTTCTCTATTGATTACCCAGATTTTGTTTTTGTTGTTGTTTTGCTTATTTATTGTTTTAAGTTCCTGTATCTTACTTAATCAGAAGCTCACTGATTGGCTACTCTGCCTGGCCAATGAGCTACAGGGATTTACCTCATTTTGTTCCCTAAAGCTCTGGAGCACAGATGTGAACTCAAGCGCCAGGGATTTATAAGGGTTCTGGGGATCCAGACTTGAATCTCCACGCTTGTGTGATAACAGGCACTTTACCAATTAAACCCATTGCCCCAGTCTCACACTGATTTATGGTAATAATGACTGTGATTTTGTGTGTGTGATGCTGGGGATCAATTCCAGGGATATCACCCATGCTAAGCAAATACGCTGTCACTAAGCCACATTCCAGACCCATTTTATATAGTTATAAATTAAATTATATACATGTGTGTATATATATTTATATATATATTACATGTATCTATGTATACATACATATATTATTTGTTTGTTTTACACAGGATTTTGCTCTGTAGACCAAAGTCATGGCAATCCTCTTACCTCAACTCCTGAGTGCTACAATTACAAGATATATCTTGCCCAGATTCATTAATTTTTTTTAAATAACATGGATAAGTAATATAATAATTTTACTAGGAGTCTTTCATGTACCATTTTCTAGTCATATGTAAAGAAATTATTTTCAAACTGAAGGCATAATATTCTTACAATAATTTTAAACTGTTATCTGTAATGTATTACTTTATTAATTTGAAAATTATTTATTGGAAATTCATGAAGCCACTACCCCCTTCCCATGTAGAAAAGAGTAACTGACAAACAAAAAAAAATAATTTTCAGTCAAAATCAAAGGGTTTTGATGGGAAGTGAGATCAATTTTCTATACCAATTCTTAATTTCATTTCTACCCTTCAACTTTGTCTTTTTTTTTTTTTTTAACGCTCTAACACTGAGTTACACCAATCCTGATAAACCCCTGCCTAGATGAGATAAGCCAGAATACTAGAGGGGCCCACATTGAAATCAGCCTCGTCACTATTATTTTTTCCATCTGACTGTTCTGAAATACCACAGCAACATCTATTTGACAGCTGAAGTTCAAACGTGACTGGAACTGGCTGTGGCAATGCTTGTCTATGTTCCCAGCACTGGGGAAGTTGAAGCAGAAGACCGTGAGTGTGAGGAGAAAGAAACCATCTCAATAAACCAACAGCAAGACAGACAACAAGTCCTCAGCTTGTCCAGGAACCATTTTTAAACTCTTACTTTTGGGGGGGGGGGGCTGGGACTTTTACATAGACGATGCTAGCCTCAGACTCACAGCAATCCTCCTGCCTCTGCTTCCCAGGCATGGGGATTATAGGTCTAAGCCACCATGTGTGGCCACAATTGCTCATTCCTAAACTCTGAAACTGACTCTTTGGTTTTTATAATATCCATTTTCTTTTAACTCATCTGTTGCTGCATTAGATTTGGGTGGAAAACACTGAACACCCTTACGACCAAGTAATTATGAAAGAGTAATGCTTCAGTGACAATTAAGTTTCGTGGAACGTAGTTTCCAAAGTGAGGAATTAATGGTTGTGCTAGCAATTCTCCAACCTTGACAAATAAGAAACTGAGATTCAAAACATGAGTCTTGAGAAAGAAATCTTGGAAAAATACACTGCATGGGTTTTTTTTGTTTTTTTGACACAATGGCAGAATTCCATTCTCCTTTCATAATTTCCAATTATGCCTAATTAAGCTCTACGCGAAGGTAAAGTCCAGACATTACCACAGGATTTACAGGTCAAGTATGGGGCACCCAGTACACAGATATATACCAGCTATGCTTCCTGGGGATAGTCCTTAGTTTTTCTGCATGTCCTGAGCTTTGTTTTTCCTGTTGCCTATTACCTTATGTCTGATAGAAGCAGTCCAAAGAAAAGAAGAGTGAACCTTTGCAAGGGAAGAGGACTGTTAGGTGACTTTTAGACGTGGGTGGAATGAGGCCCAGTGACTCAGGTGTTTCCCCCAGGGAAAGGAGGAAGGTGGGGGAGAGGCATGCATGCTCAGCAAGCCATTTAGAGCTGCTGTAGGCTGAGCCACAGATAACATAGTAGACTGCACCGCATCCAAGAATCAACGGCTCTCAAAATAGGTTAAGTAAGATGGTCAAGGAGCAATTTTGGCGACCAGGCCAAGCAGCAGGAAATTGGCCTTCAAACCTACTTTTTTTTTTTATTCATAGCACCAGAAGGGAACATGTGCTGTCAATATATAAATTCTATACAATCTTAAATAGCACAAGGCTTCACAACCACCTTAGAAAACATTTTTGTGCCTCTATATTTAGGTCTCTGGGATGTATTCCAGACATCCCACTTTGCAGTGCGCTGGGTTCAGAATCCAAGGGTGACTTGGAGGGGAAAAGTCTAACTGCAGTTTAAAGTTTGGTGCTGACTCTCACGGGTGCTTACAGCAGAGGTGAGCCCCAGGGAATGCTGTATTCACAGAGGCGAGCAGTCGGAACTTATCACCTCTTCATCTGCTCTCAGCTTCCAGGAGCACTAGAAGGAAGTGTGTGCTTTTCACTCAGTCACACTGCTCTAGGCTTGGGGGAGATCTCATGCTCTGGAGAGATCTCATGCATGGGGGATGTCTCATGGCTGGGGGCTTTTCACACTTCAGACTGCTGCATAGAACTTAGAACATCTCAAGCCTCTACTTCCTCTAGTCTGGTGGTTCTCAACATGTGCGTTGAGACCCCTTTGAGGATCGAACAACTCTTTCACAGGGGTCACATATCAGATATCCTGCATACCAGATATTTATATTACAATTCATAGTAATAGCAAAGTTACAGTTATGAAGTAGCAATGAAAATAATTTTATGGTTGGGGGTCACCACAACCTGAGGAACTGTATTAAAGGGTCACAGCTTTGGGAAGGTTGAGAACCACTGCTTAGTCAATTCACACTTAACCTTTCTCTGTCCTCTCTCTCACAGTCCATCCTACCATCTCAGAATACTCATTGCTGCTCCATAACCACCTGTGGTTTCTAACCTTTCCCTTCCCTGCTTCCTGACATTGCCCCTTTGCTCTGCCTCGTTCCTTCCGATGTTCCTGTCACCTCATGTTATCCAGTGGTTTCCTATGGCGTCTCTGCTTCGTTCCTTCAGGGCTTCCAAGTGCACCACGTGTACGCCATGGCCTCCTGAATGATTTAGCACCTGATCACCTTTCATCTTTCCTTCTGAATTTCCCAGCTTTCTGCTTCATGTGTCTAGAATATCCCTTCCTCATATTTTCACAGACCTTAGCAGTACTCAAGATTCATCTTGTATACCACCTCCTCAGTGAAAAATGGCCTCTTTATCTAATATCATCCTCCTATGTGGAAACTCCTTATCCTGTTTCTATAGCTTAGAATTTTTTTTCTCAGCATTACCGCTATCTAAAATGATCTTTTGTGCTTTTTGAACATACCCATTCATCTGAGTACTATTGCTTTTCTGGAATGAATTCAGAGCTGTATCAAAATAGATAAATAAGAGCAGATCTATTTTACAAATCACACTGCCAATACTGAGAACAGTGGAATATAAAATAGGTATTTGGGAAGTGTTTCTTTAATTCATTACTGTTTTTCCCCCTGGGATCCTACTCTGGAGCAGCAGATGTCCAAGTGCACAGGCAGAAAGCATGGAGTAATCCACTTCTGCAATGACTCACTGCACATCCTCCTGTGGCTCAGCCACGAGAAATTATGGGAAGTAAAGATAGAGTCCCAGAGGGCTCTAGAGAGTTATATCTGTACAAGCCATCTCTAAACTCTTGAACTTGGGCCAAGCCAGATAAAATCCTTGACTTGCCAGCATATCCTCTATGGGTGTCCACCTAACTAGATACTTGTATTGTCTAGGTCTTCAAGCTCCAGGA
>CABHPQ010149359.1:0-26423 GCA_902168405.1 Peromyscus aztecus | reverse complement strand
CCGCAGGCCTCGCGGTACCTGAGGCTCCTGTCCTCGGGTTCCGCCGAGAGGTGGAGGAAGAGACGGCGTCGCCTCGCCCCCGGGGCAGCCGCCCCTGGCTCGCCCACGCCCCCGCGCTACACGACGCTCGGGCGCGCCTGTCCGTTGCATCCCGTTGCTCTAGCTCTCTCCTCAGCCCTGTCCCCTCCCTGTCTGGCTCCAGCCGGGCACTGCCCGCCCCCGCTCCCGTCCTCCTCCCCGGCCGGCGTCCACAGCCTTTTTGTACCTTGTCGGAGTGGAAATGGGGCCGCGCGGGGGACTAGGGTTCGCGCTCAGGGGGTCTCGGGCAGACCAGCTGAGATAAGGCGCACACACGCGGGGGACGCAAGATGGCAGCTAGAGGGAGGCCGGAAGTGACGCGTCGCCACTTCCTCCGGAACTCAGGAAGCGGGGCTCGGCGTCTCTGCGCAGGCGCGGCCGGGGTCTTTTCCCCCGCCCCCCGCCCCGCGGCGAGGGTGCGGGCTCGGTGGGCTCCTCGTTCTTTCTTTGCGTTTCCCGGCGGCCTGGGAGCAGCGCCGGAGAGCGGTGAGCCGCGGACCCAGCCCGTCGTCCTGGGAGAGGCTCCCTGCAGAGCTGTGGTTAAGTCCGTCTGCCCTGTGTCCACCCTGGGGCGTCCGGCTTTGTCCAGTAGGCCGCAATGTTCGCACAGTGCTGGGTGTAAATAAAAATAAATAAATGAATAAATGAAACTATCAACATCGGGGAAGCTAATGTTACTTTCCAAAATTAGGTGGCTTGTGTGATGTTGAAAATCGCAATTAAGAATTTCTAGGAAGCGTGTTCAGAATTCACCCCGGAGCTCCACCCCTCCGAGCAATTCCATCCATTCAAGGTTGAAACAGAGTAACAAACTTGTAATCCCCTTAACCGTCTACACCACTACCGTAGCGGACTTACTTACTCTCTAATAGCCCAACAGTTGACTCCTTGATTTCGAATCTGCGTGGATTTGACCATGAATCTTTAACAATGGAGCAAACTTTACCTTGAATCAATCAGAGACGAATTTGGGCCTGGTGTGCTTGGAGATAAAAGCGTGGCTGTGAGTTAAAGTTTGCTGAACTCCAGTACAAATTGTGTTTCATTGTGATTGTCGGTTTTTTTTTTGTTTTTGTTTTTGTTTTTTGTTATGTGGTGTGATGGTTGTTTTTAAAAAGTGTCTTGACAAGTACTCCTGGCTAGCCTGAAATTCACAGCTATCCTCCAGCCTCCGGTGCGTCTTCCCCATCCAGTGCTGGGATTGTAGTCCTGCAGCACCGTTCCCAGACAAGTTTTTAAGAAAACCTGAAAAACCACCTATGTGAGAAAAACAAAAAATAAAAAACGGAAGTTTAAGTGAAAGTTCTGTGTGGTCAACCTTCTTGCCATCTTGAATACTCAGAAGTGAAAGTGTGTTAGAAATTTGAGAGAGAATACAGTTTATCTGAAAAATTTGTGTAAGTGCATACACCTCTAGCTAAAATCAATTTTTTTCTTGGAAAATTTTTTTAGACGTAAGTTTATTGCAACAGTGATGAGTCATTAAGATTAGAAAGGACAACTAGGTTGCTTTGTAAAATAATTGTAACAGTTTTTTTTTTCTTGAAACAATGTTTCTTTTATCCAATGGGTTGGTTTATCGCAGAAAACCGTGCTGGTTGTCTAGGCCATGTAGTTCCCAGCCTAACCGTAAAAATCCAAATAACTGAGGTGAGACAACAGTATTCAGTGCTACAGAGAATGTATAAAATATATAACTGTGGCTGGTTGGTGGTGGCGTCTGCCTTTAATTCCAGCACTTGGGAGTCAGAGGCAGGCAAATCTCAGTGTGAGTTCAAGGCCAGCTTGGTCCACACAAAGAAACCCTGTCTCAAAAAACAACACAAAACATGTGATATATAAAATGTAGAACTAGTCCCTTTTAAAGAAATGCATATCTATAGAATATTTTATCTCTTGTATTATGTTGAGGGCATGTGAAACTTCTTAACCATGATGTTTTTAAAATTTTTACAAAAAATGCTACATTATGTAACTGACACCTGCCTCATCTTTTATACCAACATTCAAGAAGTGTGACTTATTTTATTTTCCCTTGTTCCCCCATGGCATTGAAGACTTGGATGATCTTGGAACTCACCAAAGACGTCCTAACTGTAAGGGAAGACAATGTTTATTTGGACTCTTGCTGTTTGTGCTTGTTTTGTGAGCATTGGAACTCCAGATCTTGCTAATATTTATATACCAATCTTTTCAAAAATAACCAAAGGGCTTGGGTGATGGTGGTGCATGCCTTTAATTCCAGCACTTGGGAGGCAGAGGCAGGTGATCTCTGTGAGTTCAAGGCCAGGCTGGTCTATGGAACTAGTTCCAGGACAGCCAAGTGTACACAAAGAAAGCCTGAAAAACAAGCAAACAACCTGAAGGACTTTATTGCTGTCATTTTACTCTTCCCCCATAGTTAACTACTTTGTAGTCTTGTAGTCGAAAGTTTTCTCCATCCCTGCATCCACAGCCACTTATAAAATAGTCACTCAGAGGCTTAATATTATTTATAAACTGTATGGCCTATGGCAGGCTTCTTGCTAGCTAGCCCTTATAACTTAATCCATTTCTATTAATCTATAAGTTGCCATGTGGCCATGGTGTTACCAGTCTCCTGGCATCTTGCTTCTCCTTGGGTGGCAGCTGGTGACTCTCTCTTCTCTCCTTTCTTCTCTCCATATGTATATCTGCTTGGAGTTCCCACCTGCCTCTAAGCTGCCTTGCCATAGGCCAATGCAGATTTGTTTATCAACCAATCAGAGCAACACATGTTCACAGCATACAGAAGACATCCCACAGCATAGTCATACACAGGACTGCCATTCCCAATGTCTCCAGCAGATGTGAAGGGTTGACTCCCCGCCGTTTACTGCTCACATAGAATGGTACAGGAAGTGCTTACTTAGCACTCGAGGAGGCCTCGGTCAACAGAATGGAGAGAAAGGAAACATGGTTGTTCTCCTTGGTTTGTAGTCCATGTATAATCAAAATCCAGGAGTTGTTTTCGTCTCTGACCTGAACTTGAGTTGGCTTCAGCAAAAGCCAGATATTTACTTAACATTATGCTTAAAAAAAAAAAAAGGCCGGGTGCTGGTGGCGCACTCCTGTAATCCCAGCACTTGGGAGGCAAAGGCAGGCGGATCTCTGAGTTCGAGGCCAGCCTGGTCTACAGAGCTAGTCCAGGACAGGCACCAAAGCTACACAGAAACCCTGTCTCGAAAAACCAAAAGTTTTGGGGTTTTGTGTGTGTGTGTGTGTGTGTGTGTGTGTGTGTGTGTGTGTGTGTGTGTGAGCGTGCATTGGTGTTTTGCCTGCATGTATGTCTGTGTGAGGGTGTCAGATCCTATGGAACTGGAGTTACAGACAGACATTGTGAGCTGCCATGTGGGTGCTGGGAATTGAACTCAGGACCTCTGGAAGAGCAGTCAGTGCTCTTAACCACTGAGCCATCTCTCCAACCTGACCTTATACATGATTCTTAAGGGGAATTACGACCCACAAGAAGTCTTGAGAAATGACTGAAGGTGGATGGTTTCCATGCTTTCATTTTATCTGTGTGTGTAAGGGACAGAGGACAACTATTGGGGGTTGATTCTTTTCACTATGGGTTCCGGAGATTGAACTGAGGGCTTCAAGCTTGTGTGGCAAGTGCGTTTCTCCTGAGCTATCTCACTGTCCAGGTTCCTGGGCTTTTCCATGCCTGGGAACCACAGTGGACCCGCCCTCTGGCTACACTTCTTATAACCTCCTTCCAGTATCCCTGTCTCTGCCATCTGCCATCTATACATCAGCTCGCAAGTCTCAGGAAACCTTGCTCAGATACCTTTCCCCCATTCATTTGCATCTCTTCCATCTCTTTGCCACAGTCACTTTGTTTTGTTTTTTTTTTTTCTTGTAGTTTTTTCCCCCCTCTCTTCAAATTATCTGTTTAATGTCAGGTAGTGCTTTGGCTCACATACACAGTATATATCCCACAGAGAATGTAGCCCTGGGGACACCTGGGGCATTTGTGAGTTGGTTGATACAAACCTTGGCTAGATGCAGAGGACAGTCAGCTAGAGACCTGGAAAGATGGTACGTTCTTTCCCCTCCTCATTTCTCCTTCCTAATTACACTGAAAAGTTCAGATAAGGAATAAATTTTCCATGGGTGGAACCCACACAGCCTCGGAAGGTAGACCTGACTGTGCAGTATTATAAAATACATTTAAGAAAAACTCACCCAGGTCTCCCGGCAACAGTATAAGTACTGGCTGGTCCAGTGGCCTGACCGCTGTATCTACACAGGGAAAGGATGGCTGCTGGGTGGGCATCAGTGTAGGTTTAGGAGAGCAGAGGAAGAGCTTCCTTCAGCCCTGCCTGCTGCAAGCTGGGTGGGTGACAGCTGAGCACAAATGGCGGAAACCAAGTATGGGGTGTAATGCAATGAAATAAGTCATCTGGGGGCCCATTTTTACACAGGGGCAAGGAAAAACAAGACCCATCTAGTTCACCCCTCAGATGGAGACACGGCACCCCACAAGAATGGCCTGTAACAATCATCTCAGCTCAACCCACGGGTGAGAGTTGCTTCTGAGGTTGGTAACACCTAATCCAGCTCTTCTCTTCCAGCCAAACCCTAGCTCATCAGCAGGGCTGTGGCAGATTCCTTACCGAGAGACAGAAACATGGGCAGCCAGGAAGGCAGCTATTGAAGGAGTTCAGGAGCACGTGACTGAGTCTCCTAGAGTCTGAACTGCCAGTTTCATACATCCTTGTTAGGACCCCATGGGTAAGGACAGCAAGTTTATCTTCCTTCATGGAACTCTGGCTCAGACCTTGGCTCTGTTTTATCCAGTGAAAATCCTTCAGGATACCTGTCATGTCCAAAAATCAAGGAGTATGGGCGGCACCACTTGCTGTTCCCCATCAGCCCACTGACAGAGCTTGCTTTGTCCTCCCACAATGTAATTGCTGTGTTGGCTCTGAGGCCTTCGTTCCAGAAAGGGAGGCAACTTCACCAGGAGAAATAATAACGATCTCACTGAGCTGAAAAGTAGACTACCACCTGGCCACTCTGGGCTCCTCGTGCCTCTGAGTCAACAAGCGAAGAAGGAGGTTGAGGGTTTTGTGTGGGGTACTGACTACCAAAGAGAAACGGGGCCCCTACTCCACAGGGAGGTAAGGAAGAGTGAGTCTGGGACCTAGGAGGTCCATAATGAAGGGTTAGGGTACTCCATTGGGTAAAAGACCATACCAGCTGAAGTTGTCAAAGGCAACAGGAATATACTGTGTAGTATAAAATAGTTATAAATACCAGCTATGACCACGTGGCAAGTTATAGAAATGAAAACTATAATTACTATGGCTTCTTTTTATGAAAAAGTGTGTATTTGTCTGTACATTACTGTGCTGGCTCGTTTTATGTCAACTTGACACAAGCTAAAGTCATCTGAGAAGAGGGAACCTCAATTAAGAAAATGCCGCCATAAGATCTGACTATTAGGCAAGCCTGTAAGGTATTTTCTTAGTGATCGATTAGCCCATTATGGGTGGTGCCATCCCTGGGCTGGTGGTCCTGGGTTCTGTAAGAAAACAGGCTGAGCAAGCCGTGAGGAGCAAACCAGTAAGCAGCACCCCTCCATGGCTTCTGTGCCTCCAGGTTCCTGCCCTCATGGCTTTTGATGATGAACTGTTATATGGAACTGTGAGTGAAACAAACCCTTTCCTCCTCAAGTTGCTTTTGGTCATGGTGTTTCATCACAACAATAGTAACCCTAACTAAGACAATTACCTACTGATTCTTTTTCTGGAGGACCCTTATGAATGCAAGGGACACCACATTCTACCAGGAACTGCACAGCAGGAAGGAATCCCCTGGGACTTGAAGGGCTGGAGGAATCAACTGGCTGAGAATAGAATACTTTAGACTGAAGAGTCCAGGAATATAGAAATATAACATTATAAGCTTAAGAGATAAAAACTGACAGTCATCATCTCTAAAGGTTAACTTCTAACAATGGCTCTCTGCTTTACAGCCAGCTCCTCTGTCAACAGCCAGGGGTTAACTTTTAACCCCCTTGATCAACCCTTATAGCCAACAACTGCCTGGACAAAAGCTAACTTTCAATAGTTGTTTCTACATGACTTCTAGCATGCATCCCACGCCTGATGGTCCTACGTGACTCCTAGCATGCACCCCGTGCCTGATACTATAAAAGGCGGCCAGTACCTGCCTCCATTGCCACAGACCCAGAATTCTGACATTGGCTGTGGTCTCAGCTAGCTGATAAGTTTTTGTGCCCTGCAGTGTTTTATTTTAATTTTATTTTTTTTATTTTTCTGGAATAAAGTTTGCTTCTGGTTTAATAGACTTTGGTGGTCTGTTCCTCATTATTGAGTGACTCTGGACCCAACAAGACCAACAATAAGAATGAAACATAAAGCAATTTGAGAAGTCTAAAGCAGTGTTTCCTGAAGCCCAGGACATTTATCACATTTTAGGTGGCTCACAGTCAGATGAGTCATTATGAAGTGATAGAATTATTACTCAAAGGGCTCTAGCAGGCCTGAGCATGGCAAACAAGGTGCCAACAGGTTTTGACCTTCTCCCCCTTCCCCTCTTGCTTGCTAAAAACCACTCGATTACATTCCTAAAGCTAGCCCCAAGGCTTATTCCCTTATTTGGCCACCGACTCATTCCTGAGATAAAACACCAAGGTCCAACAATCAAAGTTTATTATTTGGCTAATATGTCCAATCAGAACTTACCAACTCCCCCTAGCATAGACTCTTTTTTCTCCTTAAAAACCCACTCCTAAAAATACCTGCTTGCTTGTTGCTTGCTGTCTGCCTTTATCCGATCCAGAGGCAGCCCCCAACCCCAGCTTGCCACTCCGGGGTAATACATCTCCTTTGTGCTGAGAATTTGATGTTTGGGTGTGTTCTGTACCCACTGGGGGTGGGGGCACCAACCCCTCTCTTACAATACTCTTTTCAGTTCTTCCTTAAATCCTCCTGTATGGAGAAAGTGTTCTTTGGTTCTGTCAAGTAACAAACACTGTAATGTTTGCTAACCCATTAAAGGGAGAGCTTAGCACTCTCAGTAGTGTTGTGGAATATTACTTTAAGATGTGTTACATTTGTGTATGCTCTGGAACATTTGTTTAATGATGCAAAGATGTGTTGCATTCCTTTGTGTTGCATTTGTTTAACTCTGTGAAGCTGTATTGCTTTGCCTGCCTAAAACACTTGATTGGTCTAATAAAGAGCTGAATGGCCAATAGCAAGGCAGGAGAAAGAATAGGTGGGGCTGGCAGGCAGAGAGAATAAATAGGAGAAATCTGGGAAGAGCAAGAGATGAGAAAAAAGGAGTTAGAGAAGGAGGAGGATGCAAGGGGGCCAGTCACCCAGCTACACAACCAGCAATGGATCTACCACAGAATCTCCCATCTTCTCAACAGATGGAGCAATCAAGGCCTTCCCGTGCGGCCTTTGCTCTTCCGGCCTTTGCTCTTCCGTCCTTTTCTCTGAAGCTAGACTGCCTTATTTCTTCCACTATCTCTTTAGGCTCTGCTCTTCTTGACCTTAGATTTTTTTTTTAACATTTATTTATTTATTATGTATACAGTGTTCTGCCTACATGTATGTCTGCAGGCCAGAAGATGGCACCAGATCTCATTATAGATGGTTGTGGGCCACAATGTGGTTGCTGGGAATTGAACTCAGGACCTCTGGAAGAACAGCTACTGCTCTTAACTGCTGAGCCATCTCTCCAGCCCGACCTTAGATTCTTTACAAGACCCTCAGCATCCATCTACCGTATGACGCAAAGCTCAGCAGTTTTCTGGTTTCACCATCAGATCTCTTCTGACTTTGGAATTTGTATCACATGCTCTAATCCTTCATTCCTAGGCCGGTGTCTTCGTATTTGCTTCTTGTTTGACTGTATTTACATATCCCAAATATATGTATTTCCACCTACATTCTTCTTAAATAACCTTTACCCTACCCACAAATGTGACCTAATTATGTTTCCAAGACTGGCCTGGAGACCCCAGGTTTTCCTACTTCAGCCTCCCAAACAGCTGGGACTATGGTCATGCACCACTACTCCCAACAAGGATGCCCCTTTAAAATTACTATTTGATTTTTTTATGCGTATGGTGTTTTGCTTGCATACATGTCTGTGTACCATGTGAATGCCTGGCGCCTGCAGAGGTTAGAAGAGGGCATTGTGGGCCGGAGAGATGACTCAGCAGTTAAGAGCACTGGCTGCTCTTCCAGAGGTTCTGAGTTCAATTCCCAGCAACCACATGGTGGCTCACAGCCATCTGTAATGAGATCTGGCGCCCTCTCCTGGCTTGTAGGTATACATGCAGACAGAAAATTGTATACATAATAAATAAATCTTTGAAGAAGAAGAAGAAGAAGAAGAAGAAGAAGAAGAAGAAGAAGAAGAGAGCACTGTGAGCTACCACGTGGGTGTTGGGAATGGAACCCTGTTTTTTTGTTTTTGTTTTTTTGAGACAAGGTTTCTCTGTGTAACAGCCCTGGCTGTCCTAGAACTCTCTTTGTAGACCAGGCTGGCCTCGAACTCCAGAACTCCACCTGCCTCTGCCTCCAGAGTGCTGGGATTAAAGGCACGTGCCACTATCCCTGGCTTAGAACCTTGATTCTTTAGAAGAGCAGCCAGTGCTCTTAACCTCTGAGCCATCTCTTCAGTCCTGAGTGATCCCATTTTTGTCCCTCAGTCACTGAGGCTGATTGAATGAAACACAACAGGTTGTGACTTCACCTCCTGTGGCAGTCAGTTTTAAACTGTCAACATTACATAATCGAGACTCTTCCGGCAGGCAGGCCTTCAGGCACACCTGTGAGGGAGAGCTAGGTCAGCTCCGGAGAGTATCTGGGAGAGATTATCTTCATGGATGTGGGAAGTTCTGTTTAACTGTGGGTAGAACCGTTCTTTGGGTAAGGGGAGCTTGTCCTGGTTAAAGTGGGAAGTGGGAGCCGAAATGTTCATTTGCTGGTGGTGGACTTCATGTGACTAGCTGTTGTTGTATTCCTTGCCTCTATTTCCCACAGTACCTTGAACTGTGAGCTAAAAGAAAGCCACTCGTCCTGAAGTTGGTATTTTATCACTGCAACGGTAGAAGAAACATCCTCCCAATGGCCAGGTGCGGTTTAATAGAAAGATGGGCACTGTTAACTGATGATGCACCAACAAGAGAATAGAGTAGCTTATCTTCGATTCTTGTGTCTGTGTCTTTTAGATTTTAGCTGCCTTAGCAGAAAGGATTTGAGTAATGAACGTCAATGGGGTGACTACTGTCTTAGATAAGGTTTCTCTTGCTGGGATGAAACACCATGAGCAAAAGCAAGCTGGGGAGGACAGGGTTAATTTAACTTATCCTTCCACATCACTGTTTATCATCAAAGGAAGTCAGGGCAGGAACCTGGAGGCAGGAGCTGATGCAGAGGCCATGGGTGCTGCTTACTGGCTTGCTCAGCCTGCTTTTTTTTTATAGAACCCAGAATCACCAGCCCAGGGATAGCACCACCCACAATGGGCTGGGTCCTCCCCTGTTGATCACTAATTAGAATGTCTCCGTAGGCAAGCCTGTGTGGCGTGTTCTTAATTGAGGTTCCCTCTTCTCAGATGACTATAGCTCTGTCAAGCTGACATAAAACCGGCCAGCACAATTACAGTCCACAAAAACCTATTGTGTATTTTATGAGTAAATAGAGGAGAGGAATCGGAAGGCTCCAAACACAAATTAATAAGGAAATGGAAACGGTAATTAGCCTGCTTTGATAAGTATACATTGTATACAAGTAAAATCGATGTTCCTGGGGCTGGATCAATGGCTCAGCAGTTAAGAGCACTGGCTGCCCTTCCAGAGGACCCGGGGGTCCCATCCCAAGTACCCGCATGGTGACTCACAGCAGTCAGTAACTCAGCTCCAGAGGGATCTGCTGCCCTCTACTGGTCTCCACTGGCACTGCATGTACATGATGCACAGACAGACCTTCAGACAAAACATCCATACACACAAAATAATAAAATAATTTAAAAAAAAAAATTGTTGTATCTCACAGGTATATAGAACTCTGTTAGCAAAAACATTTTTGAGTATGTGATGCACACTTTTAATACTAACACTAAGGAGGTAGAGGCAGGTGGATCTCTGTTAGTTTGGTCTTTGTAGTGTGATCCAGGACAGCCAGGGCTACATAGTACGACCTTGTCTTAAAATTTTAAATTAATGTTTAAATAGATAGTAATATAATTATTCTAATTATATCATTTATTATATATACACATCAAATTATCACACCATACTCCATATATGTATGGTTAAAATTCAAACTTTAAAAGGGAATCTGAATCAGTAACTCACTGTTTCAGATTATTGAGTTCTGTTTATTAAATGTGGCAAGCTTATAAGGAACCCTGAGCAGATTTTGTTGCTAGTGAATGCTTGAGTAAAACCTGACAAATTCCAGTACATATTAGTGAACATAATAGAGTTGAACTCAAAAGATATTTATGGAGAACATACTTGGTAATAAAAGTTTCTAAATAAGCTTCACCTTCTGTTTATCTGACACAGATTATCAGTAGATCTCGTTCCTTGAGGTTAGAATCAAAATTCCCAAATAACAGATTCATGCTGGCTTTCAGAGTGCATCACTGTAATGACAAATGACCTGACTAATAATGTCACAGATTTATGTATATATCTGAACGTCTACGATAGTGTGATGAGGGCAACAAAAGGAAATCAAATACATCCTGGCAAGTAAACAATAATTCACAGTTTAGCCAAGAAAATACTGGCATGGGATTAGTGCCTGTAGGTCAGAACAGTGCCTAGCCTGGGACAGTACCATTGTGTCCAGCCCTGGGCACCATCATTGCACCCAGGCCGAGATACCACCATTACTGGTACCAAGTGATTGTGGTTTCCAGAATGAAAGAGTGAGTCTGTTGCCAACAGACAATCAAGAAGGTGGCTTGATAAGATAGCAAGAAAGGGGATGAGAGGACAAGACAGGAGTGTGACTAACTCCATTCTTATTTTTAAATTTCAACAGAGAGTCACCCTGGTAATTCAACAACAGCAGCAGCAACAACAACAAAAACCCTTTGCCGTCAAACACTTACACACCTCTAACTCATAACTTCTCAGAATACAGCGCCGAGCTGAAGCAATCCCTTGAGATGAAATCCTCCAGTCACAGCCATCCATCCACCTGGCTCTGACACTGACCTGCACATGCTCTGTGGATCGCCTGTGTCAATGCCCTTCACATGATACTTTAAACAGCCTACCACGAAGATGAAATAAGGTTTCCAGTAGATGGGGATGCAGAATGGAGACTCGTAGGTGATGGCAATATTCACAGTGGTTTCCCACCCTCATCCCAAGAATCAATTTCTTGAGGGAAAAGTACCGCCCCCATGAAGAGCATGAGTTCTAATAGAATCAGCAGCTGCAGCTCTTCTGGAAGGAACTCCCCTAATGGCTCCAGTGAGTCTCTATTCCATACCACAGATTCTCAAGTATTTTTAACTAATTACATCCCTTCAATTACCTGTAGCACCACACCCTGCCCCCCCCCCCAAGCTCGACCTACAGAATCCTGTAACTGGAGCTCCCTGTGCATAATTCTCATTGTTAATATTAAGCTGATTGGCCAATGGCTGGGCAGGAAGAGATTGACTAGGAGAGCCAGACTAGGAGAATTCTGGGAAGAGGAAGGGTGGAGTCAGAGAGTTGCTGGCAAACACGGAGAAGCAAGATGAGAATGCTGTGTGAAGAAAAGGTACCAAGCCACATGGCTAAACATAGTTAAGAATTATGGGTTCATTTAAGTGTAAGAGCTAGTTAGTATCAAGCCTGAGATACTGGCTGAATATTTATAATTCATATTCAGCTTCTGAGTTTGTTCTTTGAGACTGGGTGGTTGAGACAAGAAACATCCTTTTACAGGATCTCCTGTGACTCAGTCCCCACATTAGGAGTCCTGATGTAGAAGGCACTATTTTGGTCTTAGTAACTTTCCAATTGCCGTGAAAGCACCACAAGCAAGGCAACTTATAACAGAGTTTATTGGGGCTTACAGTTCCAGGGGGTGAGTCCATGGCCATCATGGCAGGGAACATGGCAGCAGGTAGACATGGTGCTGGAGCAGTAGCTGAGAGCTCACATCTGATCTACAAAGGTACATGGTGGGAGGGCACTAACTGGGAATGGTGTGAGCTTTTGAAACCTCAAAGCACAGCCCTAGTGACACACCTCCTCCAACAAGGCCACACCTCTTAATCCTTCCTAAACAGTTCCACCATCTGGGGACCAAGCATTCAAATATACGAGCCTGCAGCGGTCCTTCTCATTCAGACTCCACCAAGTGGTTACCATTTTCAAATCCCTTCAATTTGTTGTTAACGTGAGGCAGCTGCATATGAATATATAATAGTCTGACACTGGGTAAAGAAAGGACATCTCGTCCCCTGTTTGGTAGATGCATCTAGGGACACAGTCCAAGACAGCCCCGAAGGAGGCTGCCTGACTGGCTTTCTGAAGCCACCGAGCACTGAACTGAACTTCCTAGGCCTTTCTTCATGTGTCCACCTCCAAGGCGGGATTCCTCTTCCACCCCACTTCCTGTTTTCTGAGACCCGTATGTGATTTGTGGTCACATCTTTCCCATTTCATTCTGTTAGCATCTCACTGCTCTTCCAACAGGCTGAGATATTGGAGAATTCCAACTCTGTCATCCAATATTGTTGTTCATTTACCTTTTCTTTTCTCAAGAAATTTTAATGCAAGTCAGAAAGAAGCAAACAAAATGTTTGAGGAAAAAGAAGTAGAAGAGTCAGTTCCTAGTTTGGGCATATGCTGATGTGCCATGCATGAGGGTTAGTGTGTGTCTAAGCCTGCCTTAAAAGTTAGGATCATATTCTCCTTGCCTCTCCATTTCAGGCAGAGAGGGGATGGAGACAGGCCCTCTCAGGAGCACATTCACTGAAATTTCCAAATAAAATGCGCTTGCCATCTGTGGCTTAATCATCCAGTATCTGTCAATGTACACCACAATGCAGACATTGCTGGAACTATAGAATGTTGAAAAATCCAAAACTTGTTTTATTTCAAGTCCGCAATATCTGAACCATGGAATTATTTTGACCATATTAACAACTGAGTGGACCCACAGCACAATTTTGGAGAGAAAGACTTTACCTCAATGTTGTATGGGTTTTGGGGTGAGACATCTATTCACCCCAGATAAGGCACCAGGGGCAGGTTAAAGAAATGACTCCCCCAGCTCTACCTGGGTAAACCAGTGAGTTTAAATGATGACTTTCAGGAGCTTAGGTAATTTACAGGCAGCTACTCCCCAGAAAAGCCTCTCTCCCGGCGGCGATGCTAGTGGTATATTTATCCTCAGAGAGGGAGGGAGCTAACGAGCTTTGTGGCCTCCCCTTCTAGGAGGGAGTGTTAACCAGTCTAATCTTGTGAGAAATCACTGCTGCTCTGCCTCTGAGACAGAGTTCAACAGCGCTGCGGATGCTCTCTCTAGTGAGGGTCAAAGGGGAGGGTGGACTTGAGTTATTTAGACATTTGGCCCAATCCTTCATTCAGTGAGAAGAGAGCCAGCTCATGAGAGCTAATTCATGCTACTTGGAGGCCAAAGCAGTTATAAAGCTACTTTGGAATGTCCTCAACTACGCCTGAGAGACCCGTTTTTGACAGATGTGCTCATGTAGTCCGGTCAGTTGGCATATGGAATTTTTATGTACAAGTGCCTGCAGAAGTTTCACCACGTAACTTTTATTAGCGCTCCTACCAGCGTGGAGGGACAGATGGTATGCACATTACACTCGGACGGACACTTTGCAACTGGCCTTCCTTTCCGGGCCTGCTGGCTGCTCTGCTCAGTGTGTGTGTGTGTGTGTGTGTGTGTGTGTGTGTGTGTGTGTGTGTGAGAGAGAGAGAGAGAGAGAGAGAGAGAGAGAGAGACAGACCCACAGACCCCAGCCCACACAGGGGCATGAGGGGCCCAAAGCCCACCCTCCAACCTATCCTGCCCAGGGTCCCCTGTGGAGCACTCCCTTCCCTGTTAAGGTCTTCCTTCCCCACTCCCTTGCTCTTTCTTTGATTCACCACCCCTGGCTTTCCATCTCCTGCATCTGGGCCAAGGCGAGGCAGGTCTAACCCATGGCTTGTTTGGGCTACATGCAACCAAAGATAACTCCCAGTGTGGCCCAACACAAAAAGGGTAAATTTACTTAGAGCTTTATGACATTGGTTGTGTGGTTTTTCTTTTTCTGACTTCACTGTAAGGTTCTTCAACGTGAACTTTGTAGCCAACAACAATCCAGTTGCAACATCGAAAGGTTGGATGCACCTAGCCTAAGATAAGCAAGGGAGGAACACTCCTGGGAGGTGTTCTCTTCAATCTCTCTGCTCTCTGTCTCATTCCCTCCCCCCTCTGTCTGATGGTCTGAGCTGGTACTGCCTTTCCTTGTTCTTGGACTGTGCTACAGTTTGAACATGGTTGGTCTCTCCCTTCCTCATATTGGAGGTTAACCCCATTGTGACAGACTGAGAGAGTAGAAATTTAATCTATGGTGTTAGAGGTTGCCTCTTTGAGAGCGTGTATAAGTATACAAAAGGTCAGCAGGTGGAGCCTCTGTAATGGAATATTGATGCCTTTATAAGAAAAAAGAGCTACATAGAGAAACCAGAAAGAGTAGTCACTAGGAAAACAGGCCGTCACTAGGAAGACAGGCCTAGATGGTTTAGAAGACCAAGTTGAAGAACTGGGCTTTCATAAAAAATTATTTTGAAGTTAATTTGGAAGAACAAATATTCAATAGTGGCCAAATATTTAATTTTTTTTTTTTTACTGAGACAGGGTTTCTCTGTGTAGCCATGGCTGTCCTGGAACTCACTCTGTAGACCAGGCTGGCTTTGAACTCAGAAATCCACATGCCTCTGCCTCCCAAGTGCTGGGATTAAAGATGTGCACCACCACCCCCCAGAAAAATTTGAAAGATCTTAATAAAGAAGGATTGAATTAAATCTATCATTAATGTCAAATTAAATGTCAAATTACAGAAATTAAACCAGTGTTAGATAGGTTAAATGGAAAGGTTATGACTTCTAGAAAGAAACTAAAGTGAGAAGACAATATATAATATAGGCAACACTTTACATTTGGAGGAAGTAGGTCTCATTCAGTAAACAGCATTGACCAGTAGTGGAGGTTCATGCCTGTAACCCCAGGGCTGTGGGAAGGAGACAAGAGGCTGTCTGGGGCTTGCTGACCAGCCAATCTGGCTAAAATGGTGAGCTTCAGATTCAGTGAGAGACCCTGCCTCAAAGACATGGTTGAAGAAAGACATCTGAGTGTCAACCTCTGGCCTTCACATGCTCCTGCATACACACATGTGCAAAAGTGAACATACCACACACAAAACCACCGAATATAAATAAGTGGGTTTTAGAACAACTACCACCCAATTGAGGGAGAAAATTGACTATCCATAAAGCTTAGCACAGGGAAGTCTGTCTCACAATGACATGGGAGAACAATATCACTGACTTGATCAAATAAAACTGAAAACTCTCATGTTACAAAAACAAGGAAATTGAAAGACAAATTGGGACAAAGTACTGATTTTTATATGATAACACTTTCTAGAAGAAAAATCGGCTCACCCTCGAAGGAAGGTAGGCGAACAATGTTGTGGAGGCCCAAATTACTTCGGGTCAGAGAATCTGGGCTTGCTTTACACAGCAGGGCTGCACAATGGGATGCTTTGACCATAGTTACCAGGTGTTTGGAAGCATCTACACTTGGCTGTATGGTGTGCTTTCATCTAGCAAGGGGGAGGTCTTTTGCCTCTCACCTTGGCATATTATAAAAAGCCTTTTGAATAAACCTTCAAGGCCATTGGGTAGTGATCCAGGCCCTCTGAAGCTACCCTGTGTTTCTCCTTGTTGGCTAGGTCTCTCTTTCTACCTAATATTTCTTATCCCTCTCTTCTCCTCCTAAGAACCCTAGAAAAGGTGGGAAAGTTAGGAGCTGGATTCCCACAGTATCCCACAGAATGTGAATGAACAATTCACAAAGAAAGCAATTAAAATATATATGTATTCAAACTCAACATCAGTTAAGGAGTTAATTATTAATTAACATTAATTAATGTTAACAATTCATTACCATTAGTTAATGAATTAATTAAAACTTGATTTTTATTTTTTACTATCACAACAGAAATACTTTAACAGGATATAGTGTAGAACATTGGCAAGGATGTAGGAGACCGTGGATGACGAGGCAGAGGTAGACAGGTTGGGACAGAGTCCATTGCTCCTGAAGCTGTTGGATGTCTGTCAGTCATTCCAGCTGGAGTTCTCGACAGCACAGGAAGACAGACAGCAGGAAAGCCAGGGAGAAAGATTTGAGAAGACGTTGAGAACATGTGTAGTTTCTGATGCCATGCATCTAACTTCCACTTCCCAGTTCTTCCTCATTCATGCTTTTGGTATTTATAGAGTACCCCAAGGATCAACTTTAAGAGCTCAGTGCACATTTATTCTGGCTTCTTTTAAAAAAATCATTTTTACTTTTAGTGTTTACAGCAGGAAACAGTGCCATGACTTAAATGAGCCGAGACATTTACCTAATGTACAGTGTGGTTGGCAAAGATGCCCACTGGTGGGCTGGGTGGGGTAGCAGGAGCGCATGAGTCTCAGTTCATTAGCTCGGGGCTTTTGGGAAGGTTGTTCAATAGTACTCAGTGTGTTTGCTATGCATTTGTATTAATGTGACTAGGCACCAGCACCTTCAGTGTTATTATGAGTGTTTTATTAAGTAAAACTGTATGCATTAGGTCCCGAGACTTGGTATGCACTCAGCAAAAGCAGGTTTCCTTCTAGGGAGAACCAGCAGTGTGGTAACTTCTCTCACATTCTGTATCTCTGCATCACTGTTTCCCAGCAGGTCCTGGGCCTCATAATCCGAAGCCTTGATAATCTCCGATGAAGGGTCCTTGGCAATAATAATAATAATTTAGATTTTGAAATGAGCTCTTTCCTATTTTTGTGTGTCTCCAGGCTGAGAGGAAAGCTCTGGCTTCTGGTGGAACACTGATGTCTAATCCAGAATGGCCCCTGTCCATCTCCCCAGCTGTGTAGGATAATGTGTATGGCTGTATAAAAATCGAAGAGTGTGTGACCCCATCTGGTGAGGAAATGGAGAACAAAGGACGAGCAAACGGGAGCCAGCAAGGGCCCGTTAGATGCACTAACCACACTGCTCTGAAGATGCCATCTCTGAGGGCTATGAAATGTGCATGGCTCTCAGCATTTGGGGACTACCTGTGGTCCTCACATTAAGGACAGGACAGTGTAAGTATTAACCAAAAGCTGGGGTCCAAAGTACACATATAGAAAGGGGCTTGGTGGAGACTTCACTGTCCCATCTGACCCTGACATGTGATGTTAAGTCACACAGCTTCTGACATTGCTGCTGCATTTCCCTTTAAGAGGTAAAGTAGAACTGTTACTTAAAGAGATGAATCAGCATCAGATGGAGGTGGAAAGTGAAGATCACCGATGCTCCACTGCAATCTTCCGGCCAGGTGCATTAGAAGTACCCGCAGAGTTGGTTAAATAAGTAGACCAGAGCCCCTTTGCCTTGCCCAGGGGGGCCACTGTAACCAAGTATTATGGGTAGGGCTGGCTTATCAACAGCAAGAATTTCATTCTCGAAGTTCTGAATTCAGGGCACCCGCATAGCTGGGTTCTAGGTGAGGACTTAGACTGCAGTCTTCTCACTATATCCCCACACGCTGGGAAGGGGTCTGGAGAGCTCCCTGGAGGAGTCCCTTTTGAAAGGGCATTACTCCCATTCATGAGGGCTCCCCCATTATCATCTAACCATGCCCCTATGTTCCACCTTCTAATCTCATTACATTTACACTAGGATGTGTTTCTTTCTTCAAATACTTTTATTATCATTTAATTATGTGTATGTGTATATGTCTATATATGAGGGGGCCAGAGAGATGTCAGATTCCCCTGGAGCTAGAGTTACAGGCAGTTGTGAGCTGCCTGATATGGATGCTGGGAATTGAACTTGGGTCCTCTGCAAGAGCAGTATGTGCTCTTAACCACTAAGCCATTTCTCCAACGTCCACTAGGATTTCAACATGTGAATTTGGGGGTGGCACACAGGCAGACCATTGTGTTGGAGCAGAACCTGAGACTTTCAGACAAACTCCTAGGTGCTATGGCTGCAGGGCTGGGAGGGTCAAGAATGCTATCCTGGGTAATTTCCAGATTGCTGGGGAATTCACCCTGAAGACTGATTAGTCCTCCACCCAGAGTATGCAAACCAGGCTACTCTAGTTTTCAGAACGTGAAAATAACTATCCCAATCTTTCTTTGTCCTAGAGGAGAAAGTATTTCTCAGCTGGAGCAGACACAACTTATTATAATAGGGGTATAGATAACAGTACTGTATCTACATTAGGGAAATCTAGACACCAGGAAGGAAGGAAACCCAAGCTTCACACTCAGGTATTCTTTTATGATGATGATGATGATGATGGTGGCGGTGGTGGTGGTGTTGTGTGTGTGTGTGTGTGTGTGTGTGTGTGTGTGTGTATAGTGTGGGGGGGGGCATGTGCCACTGTACTCATGTCAGGGTATGAGTGTAGAGGTCAGAGGATAAATTTATCAAGTCAGTTCTCTCCTTCCTCTTTCCCAGGGCTCCGGGGTTGGAACTCAGGCTGCTAGGATTATGTAACAATAGCCTTTTCTCACGGAACCTTCTCACCAGCTCTACACCCAGATGTTCTGAGTTAATTGGTTTGGAGGGGGGGCGCGAACAGGATTAAGTTTTCAAAGCCCAGGAACTTGTAACCAGAGTTGAGAACGGCTTCATTAGATCATTGTTCTCAAGTTTGTCTACACATTGGAAGCACTTGGAGAGCTTAAAAAAAAAAAAAGGATGCTGTCTTAGGGTTTCTATTGCTCTAAAGAGACACCCTGACCACAGCGACTCCTAAAAAGGAAAACATTCATTGGGGCTTACTTACATTTCAGAGGTTTAGTCCATTATTTAGTTTATTATAAGCATGGTGGCTGCAGGCAGTCATGGTGCTGGAGAGATAGATAGCTGAGAGTTCTACACCTGGATCCCCAGGCAGCAGGCAGACAGAGCCACTGGACCCGGATTTGACATTTGAAACCCCAAAGCCCATCTCTAGTGACACACTTCCTCTAACAAGGTCACACCTCTTGATGCTACTCCCCCAGCTTTCAAATACAAGTCTCTAAGGGCCATTCTTATTCAAATCACCCCAGGTGCTCTGATTCTACCCCAGATAATTCAATTCAATCATAATGGGATACAGCCTGGACATCCAGAGTTCAGGCCAGGGACGGAGCTAGGTTCCCATCTTAATTATCTATTCTACTGTAGTATGCTGCTTCTCAAAATATCCCTGGGCTAACCTCAGTGTCACCTTTTAGTTCTCTGCTGGAGGTGGTGACACACGCCTTTAATCCCAGCACTCAGGAGGCAGAGGCAGGCAGATCTTTTGAGTTCAAGGCCATCCTGGGCTACAGAAGGAATTCCAGGACAGCCAGGGCTACACAGAGAAACCCTGTCTTGAGCCACCACCACCCCCTCAAAAAAGAAAGAAATGCAGTTCTCTGGATGCACATAAGATCCAATGCAGCAGCATCCTGATCCCCCGGTGGTTAAGAATAGCTTCCACACCCCACAATTGTTCGTGGTGCAGTTTGCTTCCTCCCAGAGGCCAGCCAGTTCAAGAATCAAGAACCACAGGTCCCTGGACATTGGACCATGAGGTGTCAACTTTCTCAGTGTGGCTGAAATTTCATATACTCTGTGAAGTTTTCTTTGTTGGCTGGAATCGGCTAGCATCAAACTGGACGAGTCTGCGAGGCACAGCAGCTGCACTACTGGTCAACCAAACCAAGTAAGGAATCCAGAACCAGGCGGGGGCGGCACCATCCTGAGCAAACGTTGTCCTATATTGTCTGGGACGCGAGACTGGCATGAAGTGTGGGAGAGAAGGGAGTGGAGGCATGTGTTGACAGCTGCGGAGGCCAGAGAGGAGCTTGTTTGGGGCATTTTATTTATTTATTTGATATGGGTGCCTGCAGTTTGTTTTTTTTTTTACAAATACAGATTAAACCCATCTTTCCACTGATAAGGAAATCCTGTCTGTTGTTTTTGAGACCAAGTCTCACTCTAGCTCAGACTGGCCTCCAACTTCTAGCAATCCTACTGCTTCAGCCTCTCTGGTCTCAGGATTGTAGACCTGGGCCACCAAGCCTGTGCAGGCCTGCTTCCTGTAAAATAATAATAATAATAATAATAATTGCAGGTGTGTGTGTGTGTGTGTGTGTGTGTGTGTGTGTGTGTGTGTAAATGCCAGAGTGAAACTCCCACCATATGGGCCCTGGGGATGGACCTCGGGTTGTCAGGCTTAGCAGCAAATGTCTTCACCCTCTCAGTCATCTCCCTGGCTTTCTTGATAAGAAAACAAACAAAAACAAGTGTATACTATATTAAATCCTGAAAGAAAATCTTCATGGTCACTTCAAGGGCCAGGCAGAGTAGAAAAACACATATGGGTGATATCAAGCCACTTACACAAAGAAGCCGCACCCTGCTCATGAAGGACTCACTGCTCACTTTCATTAAAGCAGTTTATTGGAACTCAATCCAGCCCTTGCCGAGGATGCCAAGGTGGAGATGGCATTGAACTTGATGTCAAGTAGGTCACATTCTAGCAGGGAGAGAGGTGAGCAAGTGTATTTCTGTTCTATGTGCTGATTGCCTTGTAAGCAAGTTCCCGGAGAAACAGAGGGTGAGGATGATGTCATTGGGAATGCCTCAGTGGAAGCTGACCCTAGGCATGGTTTTGGAGAGGAAAGAAAGGGGTTTTGCATTTGCATCAATCCATTTCCTGTTGCTGTAACAGAACACATGGGGCAGGTAAGCAATAAAGAGGAGAACAGTTTTCACAGAAAGCCAGACATTGGTATGCCACCAGGGCTCGTGGTAGAGGAGCCCAAGTGAAGGCGGCAGGGACAGGTACAAGGGTGGCCTTGTTCTGTAACAGCCCCCTCATGGGAGAAGGGCATTAATCTGTTTGTGAGAGCAGCATCCCCATGACCTAATTACCCTTCGAAGGTCATGCCACAGCTGAGTGCTGCCACACTGGGGACTCATTTTCTGTGGATCTGGGAGGAGGCAAACTGTAGATGAACAATCTTGTCAAATAAGAAACACAGAGCCAATGCAGAGATGAAAGCCAAGAGGTCAGAGCAATAGCTAAGAGCTAAAAACCTTACCCTTCACTGTCGCTGCTGTTCTACCTCTCCGCAAGAGACCTACTTCCTGTGTGTTTGTCCTTTTTATTAACTTTCTATTCTGTCTTCTCATTGGTTGTAAACCCAACCACATGACCTCCTCGTCACTGCCCATCTATACAGACCTCCAGGTCTTCTATGGTTGGTATTGAGATTAAAGGCGTGTGTCTCCATGCTGGCTGTATCCTTGAACACACAGAGACCTGCCTGTCATGTGATCGGTATTAAGGGTGTATGCTACCACTGCCAGACTTCTGCTATGGCTTGCTATAGCTCTGACCCCCAGGCAACTTTATTTATTAACATACGAATAAAATCACTTTTCAGTACAAATAAAATATCACCATATTTCCCCTTTTCGATTTTAATAAAAAGAAAAAAGTTATAACTAATATAAGAAAAACTATATACAAAAGTACAATAACTATATACCATATATACAAGGAATAAATACCTAAAAAATGTCTAGTCCATTTGTATTTGACAAATTCAGAGAAAATAATTCCATTATCTATCCTATTTTGATAAGTCCAAAATGTACCTAATTCACTTTCTATCCTAACTAATCTTCAGCTATAACTAACTAATCTTCAACTATAACTAACTAATCTTCAGCTCCCTCAGAGACCCAAGAAGGAAATAACATTACCTAATAAAAAATAAAAACAGGAAGTGCACGCAAGCAGCTTCCAAAAAAAATGTGAGTTGACAGAAACAGTCAGCCGCCTGGGCAGTCACCTGAGGTTTCTCCGCAGTGTTGGGGCATCATCTTCAGCCTATAGGCTTAGCGTATCTGACAGACTCATTTGTGAACTAGGATGTACACAAGGTCAACAGTTCGACCTCACATTTGGTGAGAGCAGTCCATGTACCAGAAATACCTGAATTCCACTAGTGTCATGTCATGATTCAGGATTTTAAATTCTGGAAATTGTTGATTTTTTTTTAATTCAGCTGTCCATTCTTCTTGGCTGTGTGTGTGTGGTTTCATCTCAGCATTCCATTCTTCTCCACATCCCTCTATTAAATGCCAGTCTACTATTGAGAGGCGTGAGCTTAGTTACTCTTCAAGAATAACTGTTTCAGCTGCTGTTCCACTGCACATCAGAAGCCATCGGCCCACTGCCTGTTCAGCTGCCTTCGAAGAAAAGGGCACTGTACCTTTTCCAGATTGCAAAGGCCACTTCAGGGATGGTGCCATATTGTCCTGGCCTCAGAAGATACCTTTTGATAAAGCCACAACCACACTTGTTTTGGCAAGAATCAGTAGTCCTTTGTTTCTTGTCCTGTCTGTCCTGTTTGTCAGCAGTTGATCCGAGGATAATTTGTTGTCCAGTGGCTAACTTTTACCACAATGAAAGTTAACTCCATATGCAGTTTCTTCAATGCCCATATTTTCTCTGAAGTAGATTGGTACTCCCAGGAGCCGACATGTCTCATAGTCATAACAAAAAAGAAAAAAAAATTTAAGTTATTAAAATAATTTAAATGCCATATTCTGTAGATATCTAAAGGGTTTGAAGATGACCTGTCTATCTAAAATATATCTGCTCGATCTTGAAAACACACCTAATATGACTACAAGTTCTATTATAATGTCTAACTACTAACTTTCATTTCTTTTTATCCTAATAGTTGGTAATAATAACATTCAAGAATCAGCAAATTGCATTACATTTTTAAATGAATGGTATAAGTACAATATCTTGAATAAGATTAAAAATATATGTATGGCATTTTCTAACAATATCAATCTCAATATATATAATTTGTATACAATATAAAAAATCCAATCCAATGTAAAGTATTTAAAACTAGTAATTGTCTTTTTCCTTTTTTTTAAACAAGAACCTTAAATCTAATCTCCTTTGCTTAGCCCTTTTCCTAACCCTTGACAACAACTTGTAACCAAACCTCCTAAACAATGAAAATTATCCCAGACCCAAAACCCATTAAAAGACCAAAAAACTACCCGTCCCACACCACCTCTTCGGGAATGTGGGCATTGTATTCTTAAAATTGCTTCCTGCTGGGTATGGGCGAAGGTACTTTTATTCTGAAAAGAAAAATTTTGGGTTAATTGTCAAATTCTAGGAAAGGTAACTATATCCTTCGTTGTCCAGTTTGAGCATTATGCCAAAGTTCTGGGTTTATCTCAAGTCCTTATTCAAGTAGTCTTTGAAACTGGATCATCTCAGCTAGCCCTCTCAAAATTGCTCTGAGCACTTTGTAGTCTAAAGCTGATCTGTAGATGATGTTTTAGATATTGTCATTGTTTACAATGGTTGGTTACAACTTGTTAATTGTTAATGGTCAAGAAAAAAGCTGAACATGGAGATTATATTCAGAGGTTTTGTTTAAAAAAAAGGAAAAAGAAAGAAGAGCATATAGATATGAGGTAGATCATTGACTCTACTCTGAAAAAAAAAAGATAAAGAAATAATAGGATAAATGGGTAGATTACTGAATCTACACTAAGAAGAAAAAGGGGAAGATATAAAAATGACAAAAGGTAGATTACTGAATCTATTATGAAAAGAAAAAATACTTTTAAAAAGGAACTACTTGTTTTAAATAGGATAAGTAATGAAATTTTTTTGTCTGAGTTTATCAAATGTTACTGGACTGGACATTGTTAATATATATAATGGAGTTTTTTGTCTGAATCTGTCAAATGTTAATGGACTAGACATTGTTAATATAATTCTTGACTGTATATATTGTGTATACTTATTGTGTATATATATATACATATATATATATATATATATATATATATATAGAGAGAGAGAGAGAGAGAGAGAGAGAGAGAGAAGAGGGCATGGAGATTTGCCTTAAAGGATCCCTTTCAGGTCAGGCAGTGGTGGTGCATACCTCTGCCTCCCGAGTGCTGGGATTAAAGGCATGCGCCACCACTGCCTGGCCTGAAAGGGACCCTTGAAGGCAAATCTCCAGCAAACCTATACAGAAACCACAGCAGCAGTCAACAAGGATGGGGGTTTTCTGCTTGGCAAGGGTGGTTGTTGTAGAATATTATTTTAAGGTGTGTTACTTTTGTTTATGTTGCATTTGTTTAACTCTGTGAAGCTGTGTTACTGTGTCTGTCTAAAACACCTGATGATCTAATAAAGAGCTGAATAGCCAATGGCAAGGTAGGAGAAAGGATAGGCGGGGCTGACAGGCAGAGTATAAATAGAAGGAGAAAACTGAGAGGAGAGATCTAACTTCTAACAGTCAGAGAAGGAGGAGGACCCAGGGGCCAGCCACCCAGCTACACAGCAAGCCACGGAGTAAGAGTAAGATTTACAGAAGTAAGAGAACGGGAAAAGCCCAGAGGCATAAGATAGACAGGATAATTTAAGAAAAGCTGGCTGGAACTAAGCCAAGCTAAGGCTGGGCATTCATAATTAAGAATAAGCCTCTGTGTGTGATTTATTTGGGAGCTAGGTGGCAGGACCCCCAAAAGAGACAAAAACAACAACAGGTGATGGGAGTTCACCCAGCACTGTGGGCTTTGCTCAGTGGTGCTAATGGGGAGATCACGGAGCTGGAAGCAGCAAGCGATGAAGTTACAGAGTTGGTGGAGGTGAGGGTCCCTTCGACGTGCAGCTTAAGCCACGTGAACTTTAGCATATGGCACCTGTAACAGCCAAACCTAGGGATCGCCAAAATTAGCTGTGGGTATCTAAAGCAACAAAGCAGAATCAACTCCTGGGACTCACCTTAGAGGTACTGATTCAGTGGTCTGTAGTGACCCAGAGAGGGAAACCCAAGTAGCTCAACTGTAGCTGGAGAGTTTTCTCTCCTGGTCCCGCCAATCCCCGGCAGTCCGACAGCCCACTTATAAAATAAACACACAGATGCTTATGTTATTTAAACTGCTTGGCCATTAGCTCAGTCCTATCATTGTCTAGCTCTTACTCTTATATTCAGCCCATTAATCTATACTTTGCCACGTGGCTCGTGGCTTACTGGTACCTTACATCTTCCTTGTCCTGGCAGCAGCTCCAGTCTCTCCCTCTCCCTTCCTGTTCCCTCAATTTTCCTCTCTGTTAGTCTCGCCTATACTTCCTGTCTGGCTACTGGCCAGTCAGTGTTTTATTTATACAGAGCGATATCCACAGCACTCAGCTGGTTCCCTGAAGCAGCTAGAGATTAATGCAGTGGCTTATGGGATTGCTAGGTCCCTCCATTTCAACATTACAACTCATTTTAAGCTTTACTTAGAGAGGGCAAATGAGGGTGACCCTTGGGCAGACTAACTGTGGTTCATGCTGGAGGTGGTTTGCTGATTTACTTTGGACAGTGAGAGTTATCAGTGCCTTCTGGGTTTTGATTGGCGCTCCACCCTTGTGTAAAAGTTCATTCCATGTTATAACATTCATCTCAAGTAGTGACAAGATTGGGAACAAATGAAGCTCGGTCATACTTTTTGGTGTAGCAAGTACGTACCTGCCTCAGTTGCTCCTACAATTTGGTAACAGTAAATGTTTAAATGTACTTTGCACAGAAAACTAACACGCAGAGATTTGAGTGAAGACAAGATTGGTCAAGGCTGGATGACAGTCACTAACAGTGAACATCTACTACAAATAAGCAAATCAGCAAAGGGGTGTAAAGTAGACCGAATCCTTGAGCCAGAAAAAATAATTCTCAGGAAGTTCCGCTAGGAAGTGCTGGCATTAGATGCACGGCCTTTTATTGCCTCGGGAAGGCGTCAGCCATAGATTTCCATCTTCCTGGCTTGGAACCATATAGTTGGTATTTGAGCTCTTGGCTCACACCAAAACTAGGAAACCTATAAAAGCTGGGTTTTCTCGAAGTATATGTTTTATGTTGAGAGCTGATAGATACGAAATGAACAACATAAGCTGTCATAGAGTCTCATCACTCAACTTTTTAATGTCATGATGTTGAAGACTGTTTTCCAGAAATGTCAGTAAAATGT
>CABHPQ010149358.1:0-15721 GCA_902168405.1 Peromyscus aztecus | reverse complement strand
GGGGCTATCTTTATATAATTTTTATGAGTAGATTAGATAAAACTAGTGCATATCTTGTTTCCTTTTAAAAAATGTTTTTGTAAATTGATGAGATGCTTCGGGAGAAGTTTAATTTCAATACACACAGCACCACTCTTCTTAACTAAATTTTGTATGCTGAAATTTCTGTACAGGTGCATTTACTGTTAAACTCTTTTTCACATCCTACTCTCTCAGTTCTCTCATTCTCCGTCTGAATTACATATCCTTATATCACAAAACTCCCTGTACCTGATCCAGGTTCTATTGAATAATGTTTTGATACACCAGTTGCAGAATCAGTGCTGCTCGGAACAAATTCTGAGAGTTTTAATTTTTTTTGTTTCACCTGTGATTCTAAGGTTACCAAGACTTGGGGCAGACATTTTTCTTCAGAAATCATTAGGAGGAATGAGACCACCTTTTTTTTTTTTTAAATCATTCTATCCTTTACATGAGAATAGATATATTTGTGAAACGGACAATTTTGTGCATAGTGAGTCTAAGTCAGCACATAGAGAAGGAATGTTCTGCTATTTTAAGTTATCAAAGATTTGATTAGTGTGTGCTGTGTGAAGCCAGTGAAATATTAAGTTGTACCTCATAAATATGCACTTTGTTTACATGTTATAATTTGAACAGGGAGTATATAATTCTCATGTCTTATATCAATGTATTCGGGTATATAACTTCCTTCTATCTATCATGCTATGGATTTCACTAGAATTTAAACCAGTGAGAAATTCTACAACCATGTATTATTCTTATAGAGGAATATTAGTATGATTTGTAGTGCTATTTTTATTATGTCTTTTAAATAATTCATTAGTAAAAACATCTGGGCCTGAGTTTCTGTTGCATGAGATTTTGTAGGAAAGAATTTTTCTTTTTGGCATCTGTCATTTGAGTTTTCTAAATATTCTTGCCTATGATACGTGAATGGCAATTACTCAGACAAAGTTCTATTTTTCAGTTGCCTTACACGTGAGTGGAGGCGAAGGAGGTCTTGAACAAAGCAGGGTGCTGTAACATCTAAGATCAAGTTGGCATCACTAATTCTGTAAGAATCGGGGAGACAAGAGAAGCTCTCACCTACACACGCAGGAATGATGACAGGTTCTTTGTGGCAATCCTTCATGTGTTTCATTTTATTTTTAGTTTTGGGCTTGAACACATGGCCTTACAGATGCTTGGCACACACCCTAAGCACCAAACATAACATCTTTCTGCACTTCTACACATTTATTTTTTTTTAACTAGTTTACACATTTAACACTCGTCAAATTAGCCACAACCTTGGTCCTGCTGCAGATATTTTATATAGAGTTGACAGAGACAGAAGCAACAATGAGGAGACATTACAGGCTTTCTTCTCTCCGTTTTCTTCCTTGAATTGTAGTGGAACCATCGCAAGGATGGGATGTGGGAGAAACGAATTGCTATTGCACAGAAGCACAGCAGTGTCAGGAAATTAAAAACAGTATGTACAGGGGAATAGTGCTTTTTATGTTGACAATACATCACTTAAAAATTTAATATGTGAGAACAGCAATGCAACTAGATAAGTTCCAGATAATTAGTCATACAGAGGCAAATAAAAACACTTTCTATGAACCATTTAGAAAGAACTGTCCACTAGGCGTTTGCCATTGTATTTTATTTCTAAAATGTTTAGTACAATTTACATTGAAAGAATTCAAATTTTAAAATGTTTGACCAGCACACACACACATCACACACACACACACACACACACACACACACACACACACACACACACACACACACACAATCCTTTTTACTCATATTGCCCAATTATTAATATTTCAATACATCTGAATTTGATTATTTCCCCTCTATCTTCCTCCTTTTCACATTTCTCCTCTTCCTCCATCATCTTGCCCCTTGACATTTATGTTTGACACATTACTTAATATGTGTGAGACTTGTAAATTCTACAAATCCTGTTATATCCCTAGAGGTATTGTCATAGCTTCACACTTTTAGAAATGGGGTTCTTCCAAATAACATTCTGACACAAATTGGTGGTCACCTTTTGTTTTATGGATGATTGGTGTTGCTGCAGATATGTTCTTTCATCAGCAGAGGCATGGAAATACTTTTTGATTTAATTTCCTTCTGATGGGAAGAAAGGTGTTTTGTACAGTGCATAATGTTTTCTATCCATGAAGAGTTGGAACCAGTGGTTAGGGATGGCTGGACTTAAGATTTGTCCCTAAGATTCAAATGTAACATTGTGCATCTTATTGACTATTCATTGAGGAGTCACACAGGAGCAAGATGTATTGGTAGGACTCATGAAGAACATAGTGAAATTTTCGAGTTAAGCTTGGTCATGAAAGGAGCTGCACAGCTCATTTCTCAAGCCTCCTGTTATATACATGCACACTGCAGAATCACATTAGTACTTTTATTTGTTAAACACTACATTTTTATAGTTTTATGTTCATGATGCGTTTTCAGAAGAGGCACATTCTTTTCATGTCCTTGTTACCATTTTGATATTATATTTTCATTTCCCAGTAATATGTATATCTCGGATTTATGAATATCTCTATGTAGACTTTTATTTGTTTTTAAAAGTACTGGGCTGCCTTGTTCATCCTTGATAGGAGGGTTTGTGTCTAGTCTGGGTGCATCTTGTTATACCTTGTTTGGTTGCTGTCCCTGGAAGGACTGATCTTTTCTGAAGAGAAACAGAGAAATAATGGATCTAGGGAAGAGGAGAGGTGGGGGGTGGACTGGGATGAATGGAGGGAGGGGAGACTGCGGTTGGGGTGTGTTGTATGAAAGAAGAATAAATAAAAAGGAACAAAGGTGACTTTATTCATTAATACAGTTTTAAATAAAAGAAATCTCCTCATAGAATCACTTATTTAATTTGTGTGTTTCCTTTTCTTTGCATAACCTACACGCTAGGTAGATGGAACATGCTTGCCTTGCTGTTTACTGTGGTGATATTGTGTTCCACAAAATATTGTGCACCCTAATAAACTTATCTTGGGTCAGAGAACAGAACAGCCACTAGATATAGAGGCCAGAAAATGGTGGCACTCACACCTTTAATCCTATCACTTGGGAGGCAAAGATCCATCTGGATCTCTGTAAGTTCAAGACCACACTGAAAACAACCAGGCATGGTGACTCACACCTTTAATGCCAGGAAGTGATGGCAGGAAGCAGAAAGGTATATAAGGCGTGAGGACCAGGCACTAGAGCTGGTTAAGCTTTTAGGCTTTGAGCACAGTTCAGCTGAGATCCATTTGGATGAGGACTCATAGGATTCCAGTTTGAGGAAACAGGATCAGCTGAGAAGTTGATCAAGTGAGGTTAGCTGTGGCCTGTTCTGTCTCTCTGATCTTCCAGCATTCACCCCAATACCTGGCCTTGGGTTTGTTTATACTAATAAGACATTCTAACAATTCATGCTGCAGTTTACATTGCTGTTGAACAGAGCTCCCTCTCTTGGCTTTGACAACGGTGCCCTCCTCATACTGTCATCTGACCTGGCAGCCACTCTAGATAAGTGGGTTCATTTCTGTTAAGTTTTCAGTTTCATCCATATACCTCTGAAAAAAGTATACACACCTCAACACCCACATAAAATAACAGAAAAGTCAATATAAGTATGAAGTGTTCTGCAATGATAGACAAGCTTTACTGGAAAAGATGACAATTTTTTTTCACATCAAAGCTGTAAAGACATACCAAATGAAGAAGTAATACAGTATCCACTCTATAAACAAGTTCCTTAGTGGTGAAGGGTTGCATGTGATCTTGGACAATCTAGTTGTAGCATGCTGAAGCCAAAGTAATAACACAGAAACTGAAATAGCTTAGAATACATTTTCAATGTGGGTCAAAAGGTCACTTATAGGAAGAACAGTAGGATAACTGAGAAATAGAGAAGGAAGAGTTCTACCGGCTAAGCAGCTCCAGATGTTCCTCAGAAGAATCTGTAGGACCAATATCTCCCACAGCAATATGGGCAGCAACAGCCTTTTCCATACCTATCATAGTCATAGCCTAGACAACCATACTCATAGCCCAGCCCACTATATTAGTTGCTTTGGTAGCTCAAGGTTCTGAGAGTGGAAGGGTTCAGCTGAGCAGATTATCACCTTTCTCTTTTAGAATGTCACCAGCTGCCCATGGCTTTTGTATACTTCCCATGGTGAGAAGGGTAAACCACAGGCAGGTGTTAGCCTCATGCCTTACATTAATTTACATTTTAAAGATTTAGGCTGAATAGTTTTTAGGGACACAGAAGCCTTCCTAACTAAGACTCCTTTAGGATTATGTTAGGGTCCCAATAATCCAAAGATATGTTTAAAAGGGTGCCCTTGTTATTTGTGAATGCACAAGCACTAAACACTATGTTTTTATTAGTTTAACGTCCATGATGAGTTTGCATAGGCGGCACAGTCTTCTCATGCCCTTGTTATCATTTTGTTTATGTATATCTGCTGTGGGATGTTCTGTATGGCAAATGTGTTAATAAATAAAACACTCATTGGCCAGTAGCCAGACACGAAGTATAGGCAGGACTAACAGAGAGGAGAATTGAGGGAACAGGAAGGGAAGGGGGACTGCCTGCAGCCGCCGCCAGGACAAGAAAGATGTAAGCCACGAGCCATGTGGCAAAGTATAGATTAATAGAAATGGGCTAAATATAAGAGTAAGAGTTAGACAATGATAGGCCTGAGCTAATGGCCAAGCAGTTTAAATAATATAAGCGTCTGTATGTTTATTTTATATGTGGGCTAAGGGACTCCTGGGGCTCGGCGGGACCGGAGAGAAAACTCCAGCTACATATATCTAGGATTTATCAATACCTCTATGTAAACTTTCAAGTTCATGACTAGAGATATTAATGAACTACAATATTATCAAATTCCTTATCTGATTTTAACACGTTCATAGTATTTATCCTAGAACAGAGATGGCAGTGACTGTTTCAGTGTAACTAAGTATCTATCCCTTTGTTATTCTGATGCTGCTGCTTCTTTCACCTTGTTCACAGTGATTTTTCTAGTGTACTTATCAACACTTGCTCAATGGTATAAGTTGCATCTCTGGAGTAGGCGGAGGACTTCGTACATTTGAAGGCCACAGTACTGTCAGCATGCTGTCCAAGAGTGGAGCACTGATGATAACTTGTGTCTTCTTCTAAGATAGGAGGAGGCTTTTCTACCTTTCGCCTTTCCCTTCTAGTTAAGAGTATCCTGAATATAGCAGGCCTGGCACTTGGCCAAGATTTGCATGTATTTTCTGCAGAGTGCTATGGGTAGGTAGCAGACAGTATAAGAAAGGCTACTTAGTGTTGATATTCATGTCTTTGAGGAATCTACTTGAGTGGAATCACAAGATCTAGGTGTTAGTTATATTCTTTCACGGCGCTGTTTAAGCTACCGCGGCGCTGGCGGCGCTACCCCCCGCGGCTGGTCGCCGCCTGCAGCGCCAAGCCGGTGGAGGAGCGTGCTAAGTGAAAGAATCACAGCCATAGTTAACCTTTTTGAGCTTTATTGAGAGGGGGAGAGAGAGAGAGAGAGAGAGAAGGAGAGAGAGAGGGAGAGAAGGAGAGAGAGAGAGACAGACAGAAGGGGGAGGGAGAGAGACAGGGGGCCCGCCGGGAGAGAGGAGCGGAAAGGAAGAGAAGAGAAGAGAGCGCCCACCCGCTTTTTAGGCTGGGACACCGGCGAAGGCTGATGACGTAATTAAAGACCAAACCCTTACATCCCAGACTTTCTCTTATTATAAAAAAGAGGTAGACGGGACTAGGGGCGTCGTTCCTCACAAAAACTGCTTCCAGCTGACAATTGGACGTCGGTTGGCTCTGGTGGGAATGGAGGAGAAGGGGAGTTTTCCGAGGTAGACAGGCGTTGTGGGATGTAGACCAAACCCTTACACTAGGTCCTCTGTCTTCCTATCTCTTTGATTTCCTGGTCATGAAGTGAGAAATGTTTGCTATTAAATGATCTCACCATGATTGCCAAAAGAGTGGCTAGTGTAATAAGTATGGACTAGACTCCTAAAAACATAAGCTCAAACAACCCTTTTATTTATGTAGGTAGATTATTATACACATTTTTTCACTTTAGCATAAAGTAGATAAATATAATGTATCAAGTTATGTGGTATCATGTAGTTGGTATTACAATGCTTCTTTTTCTTGTTTTTAAAATGAACAATGCCTTTCATAGTATTACTGGGGAGGTGAAAATCCCACCAACTTGTAATTCTATATTCATTGGCTGTACCTTTACAAAGTTAATACAAAACAATTTTTTTTCTCCTCACAGGCAAATGTCCACTAGACCTACACTAAGAAATACTAAAAATCTATATTTTTACAGTAGAAATAAGATCTCAAATAGAAATATTGGAATTCACTAAGTTACAGGGACCAAAGAAAGGTGAGATGCAGTTAAACATAACTCTTTGAGAATTATGATTTCTGTAAAGGGGGTAGTGACATAGTGGAGATTGCCATAGAGGCCTGGAACAAGCAGAAGATCATTTACCTAGCTTTACGGAACAGCAGCCAAGTGTAAATTGGGGTTGTTTGTGGAAAGGAATAGGTAATGAAATAGCAATTGTGGCTATCACCCATTGTCAGCCAAATGACTTGCAAATTTTTTCTCCAGAATGTCTATTACCTTTTCACTCTTTTGGCTATTTTGTTTGATATTTAGAAGCTTCTCAGTGGGCTACAATCCCACTAGTATATTTTTAGCTTTTGTCATCAGAGTTTCTGTGGCTTTAATAAAAGCATCATTTCTAACACCACAGCCAAGCAGTTTTGTCCATAATTGTGACAGTAGATTTTAGTTTCAGGGCTACAGTTAGGTCTTATATTTTAGCTGATTTTTATATATGATATCATATACAGATTCCATCTCATTCTTTTGCATGTGGATATTTGGTTTTTATAGTACTACTTATTAAATAAAGCCATTGTCCTTTCACTACTGGATGTTTGTGACATTCTTGTCAAAATAAAGATGGCAATACACGATGAAAAAATTTGGGGCACTAAATATGCTTTATAGTTCTATCTTCCTTTTTTTTTTCCCCCCGGGCTTTGACACTACATCTTTCTAACATACTTTAAAACTAGGCAATTAGATGATTCTGGCTTAATTGATCATTTGCAAAATTGTTTTGCCTTTCATGGTCTTCCCTGGGTTCTAGATGAGTTTTAGGATTGTTTTTCTGTATTTCTGTAAATAATATCTTTATGATTTTGATAAAGATTCCATAGCACATTTTGAAGACTGTAGACTAATGTTAATTCTTCCAATAAATGAATGTAGAACCATTTTTCTCTCTTACCTGTTAATTTCTTCATTAGCATTACTGTTTTCTCTATGAAGTCTTGTACCTTTTGGATTATTTTTATTTCTAATGATGTTATTTTATCACTATTGTAAGTGGGGTTTTCTTAATTTGTTTTTCATGTAGCATGTTGCTAGTGCATACAAATGTCACTATTTACTTATTTTTTTAAATGTTTTTGTGATTTGCCACCTTACTGCTTTGTGAGTTTGTTTTTCTCCTTAAGGTTTTCTGCATACTTGATTATAGGCCATCAGCAAACAGAATTGATTTTACTTTTCCAATTTTTACTTACATATTCTCCTTTTTGGAGGCTTTTTGATTCAGCCATGTACACCACAACCAAGTAATTTATTCATGTCCTTTACAAGGTATTCTTTGTGTCTCCAGAAGAAGAATGGAGTCTTACTATAGACTAAACCTACATATGATTTTAATTTCTTTGTCACAATTAGACAGGGATTTCTGTCTAAACTCAGAAATCTGAACAGGGCCTCATAACGGACCATGAGATGTGAATACGAATGAAAAGAAGAAACATATTTCTTATATGAGAGAGGCCTATGGAATAAGATTTCTTTTTCACTCTCTACTTTCTATATGTTTCTTTTATCACAAGAATTGGGCATTGAAGTTGTTACTGTCTTTTCTTTGAAGTATTTTTAGAGAAATGATTTGAGTAGTATGCTCTTGACCAAAATTGAGCAAGATTGGTTAATAAGAAGAGAAAGCCAAATTATCAGATGATAGCAGAGGGGTCATATATGGCATTGTCAAAATGTGAATTTCTGTGTGAACCGCTGGCTCCTCTCCTGAGCACTCCCTGAGGTTCCTGCATGCTCCCACTCCCTGGGGTAGAAGCATAATTTTGAACCGTGGAGAAAAACATTTCCCACTCTTTACTTCCAGTGGGCTAGAAAATTACTATTCTTTGAAGTAAGTCCTTCCTTGCCTTTAAAAAAAAATGAATGCATTCTGTTTTTAATGAAATTTCCATTTAAATGTTTAATGTAGTATTGATATTCATAGAATATTATGAAAGAGATGTACATTTAATATTATGTGCAATTTAATGCCTACATGTTAATTATGTGGCAAAATCTTCTTTATTTTTTCTTACAAAAATGGCATTTTTTAATGTGCTTAATTAGTTCCCAGTGAAAATATTACATCCTAAGAAAAATTTTACAACTCCTTTGAAAATAATGGCATGAGAAAATGTCCCTCTAAAGGTTTGCACTTGAAGAACATTAAAGAGAATTCTTTAGGCAGAAGAAAATTTATATCATTTCGAAACACAAAAAAATGAGAGGAGCCAGAAACAACAGAATATATCACACTGTTTCCATTTGTGTGAGAAAATACAAAATGTATACTGTTACATACATTGTAATTATTATCATAAGCAGCATATAGGTAGGTTATATAATGAAATGTACATAAAATCAGCATGCTTGAAATTATACTAAATATATGCTAATATGCTAGTACAATTTTTTTTGAAGGTTCTGTACCATGAGTTGTCAAAATGGGAATTTATGTTGGAATACAATAAGTAAAATTATGCCTTATTTTCAAAGGAACCAGTTCAAGTATAACAAAGGGATGAATAATTCTCTCATCCATGGAGGAAAAGTGGAGCAAAGTATTTTAAAAACTTGAAGGAGTTAATCAAACTGAGAAAGGAGAAAAAAATGTAAATATTGCACAAACACAGGAATGGGAGGATAAATACCAAATAGAACAGTAATATAAACAGATTAAATGACTCAACAGAAACAGAAATTACAAACTCAGAAGAAGTAAAATTTATCATGTTTTAGTGGTTAAAATAGATGTAACTCTACTATCATGTAATAATAGGATGTTTGAAAGCCAAACCATGGGAGAATTATATACTACAAATGTTAGGCAAAATGAAAAGAGTATATAGCTACATTAGTATCAAACATTGTAGAATTTTAGGTAATAAAAGTTGCTTGAAATAAATAACAAATCATTATAACCATATAGGGAACATTCCTTTAGTTAAAACTAAGCAACTTTTATTTCATATAACATAAAAATCTCTATAAATGAAATATACTGAGCAAAATAATGGCCATCATTATAATGGGACAAAAAAACCCATGTATCTTACAATTGAAAGAATGAGCTAAGGGAATTAAAAATAAGAAAAGATGTAGAAAACTTAACTGCAGTTAATGAATTTAACAAAAGGATGAGAGTGAAAGACAAAACCCAAAGCCAGAAAAAGATCAAATTAAAAGAAACCTCTCCCAGAATACATGAGCTGTTATAAAATTGGGCACAAGCTGAGATAAACTCAACCCTCACAATAATAAAAGACAGCCTTGATTGTTTCAAACTCAGTGAGAAATTTGTCTTTAGGAGGATCAAAGACAAAGAGCACTGCAGAAATTATGAAAGTTTTGAGAGTAAGTGATACTAAAGATATGTTATATTAAAAATTGTCAGTGTAGATAGAAATGTTCACATCGAAATACAAATATTTTTTATGTATGTAGTCTGCTTTTTGTGGAAACCATATATAGCTTCATGGATTCAACCATCTTGGAATTGAAAATATTCTGGGGAAAATACCCTTATTTAGTGAACATGCACATGCCTTTCTTGTCATTATTTGCTAAATAATGTAATAGCACACTTATGAACAGCATTTATATTGCATTAGGTGTTAGAAGTAAACTATGAAAGTTTTAAAGTATAAGGGTTGATGTGTGTAGATTACATGCTATGTGACTCTATTTAAAGTATTGAAGGGTCATGGATTTTGTTATATATGTAGATGGTCCTTAAATTGATCCTCTATGGAAATGGATGCATGGTTGCATTCAACAAGAGTAAGAAAAATACAATAGAAGTGTGAAATTAAAGTTTGTGTGGATATGATTCTCTTTTAAGTATATAGTATAAGGTTGGTTGGTTAATCATGTGTAAAAAGTTACCTCTACATCAAATCACATAAAAATCATTAAAATGTATTATAGATATCATTGTAAAAGGTTAAGAAAACACTTAGCAAAGTATAGAAACTACATTGATAACCACAAACTAGTTAGCAATTTCTCAAAAATATAAGAAGCTCTGCTGGTGGTCATGTCAGAGGAACAGCAGGTGGCAATTGACTTCAGGTTGTAAGCCTACCAAGAAGAAACTCCCTGTTGGTTGAATCTTGGATAGAGGCAAGGCTCCCAAGACCCCAGGCCCCAGAATGTCTTTTGCTTCTGCTGTGCCTGTACGTATTTGCTGCTGCCCTCTATCTCTGATACCTGGCATGGTATGAATGGGTGTGGGGAAATCCCCACTGCCTGTATGTAGTGTGTTTATCTCATGGAAACATCCCATTCTACTGAGTATTTTTACCCATGGATTATTATGAAGATGATTTCTTCCTAAGCTGTACTGTCTAAATGACAATAATAATAATGCTAATTTAAATAGAGTTTTGATAATTAAAAATATAAATAAGAAAGTGTCACACAGCTACAACATGTGAGTTTCTATTGAGGAGCCTTATAGACTGTGGCTTAGGTTAATGATTAAGAAAAACAATTGAGTCCTGGTAGCCCAGCCTGCTTTAATTCTTTTAACCTAAATGTTGGGATATGTGTTCATAGGTTTCAGAGTGTATCACAGCTGGAACAAAGCTTTGAAAATAACTTAAAGTTAGACTTTAAAATGTTTTTGCCAAATAGCTTTGAGGTGAAAAACCCAAGAAGATAATCTAAAGTTTTAGAAAGGCACATAGTTGAACATGCAGAACTCTTTAAGGTCAAGGAACAAGAACAAAGCAGCCCAATTACTACTAGCTGATGCACATTTCTTGCTAGGATTAGTTGATGACCAAAGGTGATGGTTAATTCCTTGTGCCCATTTTTGCCCTCAATCTCTCGATATAAGGAGCTATGGATGAGTGGGTAGGCACCCCAAAGATTTAAAGTAGAGCTAAGGATTATTTTTCATATATAAAACTTTAGGTGTGTGATTTCTTTAAAATTCCTTATAAGATTACCTTTCAAGATAAGTAATAAATTAATTGGCACTTTTTTGTAACTGCAAAATGGAGCCTACCAGTAAAAGACCTGGCTGAGAAGAATACCTTGCTTGTCCACATGGCTAATCTATATCAAGTTACTTGGGTATGAATGTATGTGGGTTCTTGGGATAATTTCTTTATCACCTGTAATACATAAAATGTTTACTCATGTAAGGGATATGGAAAGCGTGCTGTTTTTTACTTTTTGTTTTGTATTCATTGTAATCATTCACTTGATAAACATAATGTAATCACATTGTCATTTTTATATTGTCTTGTAGCTAGAGTTTTCCTGCCTGGCCCATGGTCAGGATAAATCTCTCTCACCTGCCAGTCCCACAGCCGCTCAGACCCAACCAAGTAAACACAGAGACTTATATTGCTTACAAACTGTATGGCCGTGGCAGGCTTCTTGCTAACTATTCTTATATCTTATATTAATCCATTTCTATAAATCTATACCTTGCCACATGGCTCGTGGCTTACCGGCATCTTTACATGCTGCTTGTCCTGGCAGTGGCTGGCAGTGACTCCCTCTGCCTTCCTGTTCTTTTAATTCTCTCTGTTAGTCCCGCCTATACTTCCTGCCTAGCCACTGCCAATCAGTGTTTTATTAGCAACACATTTGCCATACAGAACATCCCACAGCATTGTCTGAAAGATTTTGCTGTGGTATATAAGCTGTAAGCAAAAGAATAAAGAGAGAGTTAGAGAGAGTTAAAATGGGCTAGAAGGAAAACATCAAGAATGAGAGAATTAGAAGAAGGGAAATATCAAGAATAAAGATAGAGTTAGAAGGGAAACATCAAGAATGAGAGAAGGAAATCATCAGGAAAATAAAGAACAGAGAATACAAAACAAGAATAAAGAAAAGATCTGAAGGAAACCATCAAGAGAGTATATGAGTGCATTTTTCTCTAACCCCCTCAGATAAGAAAGTCTAGTGTGCCAATACTGTGGATTTCCCCTTGAGCCCTGAGCTGTCTAGAGGCTGGTTCCCCAGGCAGCGATAAAGCTCTAAGAATAAAACAGAAAAAAGTGACAAATAAAGCCATACTGTTTTGTCGTGAAGTGTCAAGAACACACAGACTAACTAAAACACATACATTTCATAATTCCAGAATGAAAAGGGACCTCTCTTACATAAATGAAAGATAACCAATGGACCCTAGATACTACTGTCACGTTCCTAAATGGACATACTGAGCGTTGCTTTCAGCCTTCCTCAGGGAAGCTTTTTTTTTTTTTTTTCTTCCACTGGGCAGCAATTAATGCAGATTGCCCAATCTACTGAAAACAAATGTTGAGTGATCAATACTAAATGATCAGTCCTAACGTCTATCTACAGAGCTCCGGGAACACTGCTAAAGAGAGACTGGAAAGAATGTAAGACCCATCTGGGGAAGAGAGCTATGCCATGACCATGTGACAAAGCCATTGCACTAATAAATACAAAACAGCTATGGTTACTTGTACAAGACCTGCACAAGATTCAGCCCACAGATGTGGGTGGAGCTTCTAAGAACTCATCCTCCATCAAGGATTATGGGCAGTTAATGGTTGATAGGAAAGGGGTTGTCATTTTCTTCAGTGATGGAACCACTAAAACACTGCCCAACCTCTAGTAAATAAACCTCCATGGAAGCTGGTGCCAGCAACCCCAATTCCCCTCTGCTGGTTAAAGAAAAAGAGTCACGCAGAAGCAGAGGAACATGTCGGGAAGAAGGGAGTCATAGGGAGAGGGATGAGAGGATGATGGGGATGAAAAATGCCAATAAATTCTCAAGGAATTTTAGATCAGTGGAAGATTTAAATAGGCACTTGCTAATACTTACCTTAATGAAAAAATTTAAAAGAACAGTAGACTAAGGGCATAATATTTTTGTTTCTTATGCAAAGTAAATACACAAAAGAAACTGAAAACCGATGGACTGTTTTAAAGGAACACTGAAATGGGAATGCATTATATGAGAAAATATCCAAGCTACTCATTCCTGTGTTACATATGGCTGTTCACACTATGGTGGTGGAATTAAATACGGAAGACAGACTACAAGGCCCACAGAATCGAAACTATGGGCTCTGTATCACTTTCTGGAAAGTGTGGGTTCTCTCCCGGGTCTATCAAAATCGGCGTGTAAGTTGATATAAACCTAGACCCAGAATGCTGTGGGACAAATGAGAGGGCGGGATTTCCTGACTTCAGTTTCCCATCATCACTGAACTTTATGTTTTGTACTTTTTGACTTTTCCAGACTTACGGACTTGTTGCAGCCTGGTGAGATGTATTATTATATGTCACTTTTTTCTAGTAAATTCATGACCTTGACACAAGCTACCACTGTATTCTTTCTTGTGTGCTTGACATATATACATACCATATACCACTTTTAAATACTTGTCTCAAAAATGTTTTCATTACATTTCATGTAAAATTAATATTTACATATTTCTAAAAATTAATTTTTTTGTGTGTAACTCTTCATGTTCTTCACTGGATCGCTTTACTTTGCCTAAAAGAAAAAAAAAAAACTATACCTTTTTTTTTCTTACCAAAACCCTTGGCAAACCACTTTTTTTTACAATATGCTGGAAGCTTTTATTTTTATCTTCATTATTTCTTTGGTTATATTTTATTAACATATTTATTTCTATTATATGAACACTTTCAATTTTAAGGCATTCTAGACTGACATTTATTTATAATTCATCCTGAAAACATCATCATATCTTCTCCCAGATCCCTTTGCATCCGTTGCTGTATTTATCACCACCTCTTCCTTGCTCTTACCAGGTAACAAGTTTGTTTTGTCTGGCGAAATTAAGATTTGGGGTTTAAATTTAATCTTCAGTGAGTATATTATGCTTGCATAATATTTTAATTGGATTTTTCTTTCTGGACCATGCATAGACAATCTTTTGAAAAAGTATTTAAACAAATGGCTCCATTGCATGTCTTTGTCACTTGATGAATTGTGATTGCACATGTTTTTCTCATCCACGGGGGCTGAGAGTTCCTTTATGCTGTCCTCAGTGTTTTGCATCCCATTTTGAAATCATTTTACTTCAACTTAATTAATCTGCCAAAGTTTAAGTTTAATAATTTAGCTCAGTCTATTGAGTTGCTAACTTTGCTATTCACTTGTTTTAATGATTTTGAACCCAAATTTGTTTTTCTGGTGAATTTCCACAATTTTCACACAGACTTTGAAAAGTTTCTTGCTTCACTGTATAACTAATTTGAAGTTGCTAACCTGAAAACTCCAATCTGTGGCTGACATTTTTGTTAGCTTTTAAAATCTGTTCTTTCTTTTGTATCCTTCTGTAGGGTTGGACAAGTTCAACATTTTGAATTTAAATTATGGATGATCCAGAACAAGAACACCACACACACACACACACACACACACACACACACACACACAGAGAGAGAGAGAGAGAGAGAGAGAGAGAGAGAGAGAGAGAGAGAGAGAGAGAGAGAGAGATGGTATGGAAGAAGAATATTGCCCTAAATACAGCAAAAGCTAAAACAAAAGAAAATTGCTAATATTCCAGCAAAGATCTGTCTCCATTTCCCAGTCTATCATTAATATTCCCTTGTCTTTTTAAATTAAAGATTGTGTCTCTTAGTAGGTTTTGAATTTTGTTAATTATTTTCTCCCTACATTGATATGGGAAATTTTTCTAATTTTTAAGTAATTCAATTTTGTCTCATAGGAAACTAGTCCTGGAAATGTCTGAAGTGAAAAATAACAACCCTAGAGTATCAAAGCTTTGTGCTCATCTCTGTATCCCCTAGCATAGCGTTGCCACAGATGTGTGCACTTATTTCTACAAATGTGGTTTGACAGTTCTGGAAAACAAAGTGCAAAGAAAACCCATTTTTATTTTCCATAATGTTCTCCAGAATAGTGGTCCCTTAGTTTCTCATGTTTTATACCATGTATTTCATTTATACCAGTATTTCATTGCCTGTAGTCTTACCAGCCCAATTGTGGGGCACAGATACATTAAAAATAGAAATGATTTTTATTTTGGAGAAAATTACTTACACAGGGACACACGTACACATATACATCTGCATATCCCTATATATGAGTCTATATATAACAATTCATGCACCCGAGGCTTGGGAATCATTGCAAAAAGAGGAGGGGAAAGATTATAAAATCCAGGGGACAGGGACTTCACTGTGAGATTGTGTCTCCTAGAAATCTCAGAATCTACACCCATAAACTCTCACCAAGGTCATTGTCTAAATATGAGTTGGACAAGGAAAGTACC
>CABHPQ010149357.1:0-20334 GCA_902168405.1 Peromyscus aztecus | reverse complement strand
AGGTTTAAATTACTTCCTTATATTTAAAAACATAATGTGTTCTCTAATGTGAAAAAGGTAGAATTTATTTAAAGGATAAAAGACATGCTATATATCTTAGGTAAATGACATTGAAACCAAGATATACAATATAAACAGAAGGGAGATATCCTCTGTACTTTTTCTCAAAGTAGATAATTTACACAGGAGAAATATTTACATAGCTAAGGTATTATATTGCTTTCATATATATATAAAAACAAAAACACAACTCTGCTGTCTAAATTTTTAGGGTTGTATTAGTAGAAATATACAATTCTAATGGGTGAAATAAGTTAGTGTAATCATTTGAAGTGGTTGTCTGCATACTGGGCAGGACTTAGTTCACATTCTTATCTTGGCACATGGGAAACATGATATACATTGTCCTTTTTGAAATGAATAATGCAGCCATTTAGATGTCCACACTGGGAAGTCATCAAGGTTCAATGACTTTAAGGGGAAAGCTGGAGTCCCATACTTTTTTCCTTGTCTTACTTTTTTCTTGTACTCTTTGACAACTTGACACTTATAATAATACTATTGGAAGCTGATAGCCCAAAATGGTCCTCACTTTCTTGTGACTAGATTGCTTTTATGAATTTATCATTGTTGTTCTTGATACACAACACTTTGAAATCACTGTGTTTTATCTTTTGTTTTGTTTTTGATTGTTTGTTTTTCCAGAACAATCCTATCCAAGTCTTTTCCCACCTGAGTTGAGTTTATTAGTTTGGCTTTCTCAGAAATTTCCCTTTTATATTTCCCTTTATCTTCCAGAAATCAATTCTCAAGAAGGAAACAACATATTCTGAAAGTGATAGAAGAATATAATGCATGAAGTATACATCCAATAGTCACCTAAAGTTATTTCAGGGTCATCAGTGACTTATATCACTGTGCCCTTTCTGATACACACTAACTCAATACATACCAGCATCTTCTGAGAGTTTTTGTCTTTCTTCACTAAGATTATGACATTCTGACTTTCATGTTCTATACTCACCTGACTGCAACCAATCACCTATTTCACTTACACTATCATTCATATCTAGCCTACAGGGATTCTCTTCCAATTCACCATTGCTGATTATTTCAGAACATACCTCGCTAATTATATATATACAAGGCCAGGCTTCAATCAAATGAAAAAGAAATACTAGCAAATTTATGGCAGTTTCTTTGTAACCAGTTAATCCATGTGAGTTTTCTTCTGTTTCATCAATCTTGGCTTCTAGATGAGGCAGATGGTCTGGAGACCAAATCTGGAGATGGAAACCCTTCAAGCAGCTTTTGTACAGAGTGGTTTTGATCACTCTCACTTTCAGAGTGACTCCTCTTCTCACTCACTGATGTACAGGGTCTCCTGTCTCCAGCAGACAGTCCACATTATGTTTCTGCAGATCAACATTTATACTCTCTGGCTTTTTCAGAGAATCTTAACATGGTAAACAAATATGGATAGTTTTTTCCTTGTTTTATAATCTTTTAATTGTGATGTCCCAGTGAAGATAAAATGTCTAGATGACAGTACATTAAACCTACATATCTGAACCTCCAAGGGATGCCCAAGGTATCTTTTTCCCCAGTGTGTGTGTTTTGTGCATCAACAGACATTAATAACTTCCAAACATGCTTTTGATATATCCAGGCTGGCCTATTCCAAATCTGCAATAGACATACTCCTGCTGGTGTTGCATGGAGGTTAGAATAAGTGTGGAGAATGTGTCTACTTGCTGTTTCCATGGATGCAGCTGATCCACACCCAACCAGGTACTTTCTATTTGCAATGGCAACCACAAAGGGTCTTTCAAGGAACTCTACTTCACTATACTTTATGGCCCAAGCACCGGGGCAATCCAATGCATGGTGTCTGGTTAGGATGGAGGCCCATGGTGGCAAAAGTGCAAACCTCAGTGAGAAGGGCAGTGATTGCTGCTCAAGCTCCACTTGCTGAACTGTCTTCCTGTAAATTTTGCATGGGCTCCAGAAGGAGCCAGGTCCTTGGAGAGCTCCCCATACCCAGGCCCCAACAGCTTCACCTTTCCTATTCTACCCTTTAAGACTGAATTTAGTATCATAGCTCTTTGTAACACCTAGTTTTTCTGAAAAGTGTCCCCTTTTCTGGATTTCAAAACATTGTTTAAATAACATGTACTTCGCAGAGTTATTTTGGTAAAATTTTTAAGTCTGGAAAAAACTGCACTTCATCTTTTATCATTAACATGAGTAATAAATATCTTGCTTTTGAATGATTCTAGGGGATTGAATATGAGCCCCAGCCCACTTATTTTACTCAAGCTGTAATACTCAACTGGACAATGTTAAGTAGAGTCCTTAGGAGATAATGATGCCAGGAGGGAAAGATTTACGTAAGTGACACCAGAGAAGCTCCCACATTTATGTAGTGTGAGGATGCAGGGTGACAAAGGTGAAGCACTCACCAGAAATTGTCAAAGCTTAGGGTACTACCCTGATGTAGATGTCCTCTACCCATTTCATCTCATCATCTGTAAATGTTGGATGTATTGATTGACCCCCCAAACATGAGTATAAGCCATTTAATCAACATTGGTTTGACAAGTGCTAAGTGTCCCATAGCCCAAGAACACGCCCAATTTGAAAACAAGAAACAATGCAGACATAATTTTCCATCCATGAACAGTATGATTAATGAACAGAAGGAACAGAACTTCCAGTTTTGTTGTTATTCCATTGATGTACTACAAAGATGGATATTTCATGAGCACAAATGTTCTACATCTTTTCTTTGAAGAAAATTGTTAGGGACATTAAAATTACAAAGCATCAGAGCAACAGCTAGTTTCTGAGCATAACAGAACTTTAAAAGCATGCTCATCTTTGAGGTTTCAATTAAAAGACTAAAGGAGAAAAATTAAATTTCCTGATTGAATGTATATGCATTATTGATTACACCTGCATCCATTTTTTAATCAAATATTCTAAGAGAATCACAGAACACTTCAAGTCCTGATTGGACTATAATTTAATGCTTTTTCTTGCAACAGCAAACATAATTTTGATTTTAAAATGTTATACAAATTATGTGTTTAAGATCTCAAAGAGCTATCTAAATGTTATCTTCTCCACTGAAGTTAAGAGAGAGAATACAAAAATTAACTTTTCATATTTTGGTGTGTACGTGCTTAATTTGGAAATGGACTTCTGTCCTAAAACTTTCTGATTATGCAATTCTTTAAATTTCTCTTTTATTGCCTGAACATGCAGAGTCTGCAGAAATTTCAACTTAGTTGCACTGTATGTTTGCAAAAGAATTACATTGGCTTCATGAAGCAGGAAAAGGACTGTAATGGCTTACCTAAGTTTTTGTATGCAGTCTGCCTGCCTGCCTGCCTGCCTGTCTGTCTGTCTCATGTGTGTGTGTGCACTTTTCAAGTAACACAAATTCACAATGATGCACAGGTAAGACCTTGCTCTAAATTCCAATGAGGGACTAGTCTTTAGCTCCCACCTTTCATACACAGCTTTCATGTTCATGGCATCCATACGCATTACCCTTAGGAAGAAGGAAGTCATCAAATAAATGGGAGTCTCTCAAGGGAATAAAACCTCCCTGATGGTTTGCATTTTTGCAATATTATTTTCATAGGGACTTAATAATGAATGAAAGTAACTAATTACATAATTATTTGCTGTACCATCACTATTTTTAAAAATTTTTTTTCAGAATCTCAAAGAAGTCTCCCTCCTTAATTCAGATAACTAATTTTCAAAAAGTTGAGCTCAGCATGGGAGAGATGGCTCAATCATTAAAAGCACTGGCTACTCTCCTGAAGAACTCAGGTTCCATTCTCAGCACCCACATGGCAGTTTACAACAATCTGTAAGTCCAGTTTCAGGGGATCTGACACCTTCTGTTGGCTTCTGCAGGTACCAGGCACACACTGTGTCCAGATATACATGCACTTAAAATAAGCTAAAAAACATTAACCTCTTTTTCATGCTCGTGCCTTCTACTTTTAATCTGCTCTTTTATGTCTCTTGGTATTTTAATCATACTTAGTGTGCAGACTTTTTTTTAATCTCTTAATGATCAAATTCTTGCTCTGTTTTATTGAACCTTTATGGAATTGCTGTGAGATCATCATTGTATCCACACCCTGAAGTGCAGAAAAATACCCCAAGCAGTTTTCCCATTCAGTTCTGTGGGCTGCATACCTGTGGGTCATTAAGGCTAGGCATTCTTGCATTAATTTCTTGGTTCAGGATCCTCACAGTTCATAACTATTGGGCCATTATAAAATTAATGAATGAATAGATATCTAGCCCATCAGTTTAAGTGCTCCCAGACCAACTACTTTTATGACTTGAGCAGCATTAATAAACAGGGCACACAGGCATGGATATTTGGGCACTGGTTACATTAATAGAGAATACTTCCTCAAAAGGGAAAAAAAACTGTTATTTTGATGTGACTAAGAATTGGGGACACTTTCTTAAAAAGAGTAAAATGGCATTCTATGCTTCAGGAAGGGAAAAATTCCACTTATACCAGGAAGAACTTACTGCTCTCATATTTGGATGAACGAAATGGATTGAATGGCTTCAGTAGGGTCATGCTTGCAGCTTGCTCCATTTCACAGTGTTTCCTTGAGGCTCATTTGTCTTTAAGAATATCATGTCCTAGAATTCCTTTCTTCCTTTGCACATAGCGTCTCAACTGAAACTTATCAATGCCGCTCCTTTCTTCTATCAGGTCATTCTGTCAGTCTTGTACTTAGCTAATGTCTCATTGTTCATTCAAGTCTGAACATGTCTTTTTTTTTTCCTTTGGAACTTTTCAAGACTTATTTCTTAAAATTGTTGTCATAATAGAGACTTTTCAAAATGTATGACTGCATTCACTTCCAAGCTATTTTCATACTTGGCACCATTTGATTCAAAAATATCAAAGTTTTTTTTTTTCATTTTGCCCTTGGCTTTACCAGATTATAAATCAGTTAAAAATGTAAATGCATTAACACACAAGGAACAGTGAGACATCCATCACTCGGGTGTCCACCCTTTCTGTGGGAAAATGAATACTATCATTATACTGAGTCCTAACTGTGTTGCTTCCTTATCTCATTCTTGCAGAACAAAGTGAAACCATGACACTTGATGTTTATTGCTTTTCCACTTTTCCTTTGCTTGCCATCTGCTCATTTGTACTTATTCCTAGTTATTAACTTGTATTATGGGTAAAGCGTATTTTGTGTTACACAGGGACGTTTCTACTGTGTATTGTTTAGTCTCTACATATTGTCTCTCACTCCCTTTTAAGTGCTTCTCTTCCTTTAGTCATGACTTACTTATAACATATTACGGTATTCCATCGTCTTGTTTTACTTTGCTTCTTCTGGCCTTTTTCTTGCTCTTATGAGTAGTACTTCAATTATTTTGAATATACTAGTCTTATGCTCATCTGAAAGAATTCTTTGTATGACTGACATTTTCCATGAGTTACTAGACAAGCTGAGGCTCTCTTCTTCAGTAAATACTCTCATTAATAAAAGGGTTTATAAACAGATACAAAAGGAAGACAATTTTATTAGAATTTAGAAGACAAACAATGGACAGACAAGTTAAAAATCTTAGCAACTGACAGAGGGTAGGGGGTGGAGAATAAAGTCATGCCTTTTAAGTGAGCCATGGAGGACAGAGAAATAGACAAAGTTCAGAAAGTCAAGGCAAGTTTGCTTGGGAGGACTGAGCTAGAGATCTGAGTTCAGAGAACAGCCCATCCAAGTGTTTGTGTCCCTAGGCAAAAAGTTTCATTGTGGATACATGGTTAGAAAAAGAAATAGAGACAGCTTATTATGAAAGGAAAAACACTTTTAAAAATATGAGTGGCCTAATAAGCTGAGTAAGGAGCCATGAAGACATTTTTTTTTTTTTTTTTTTTTTTTTTTTTTTTGGTTTTTCAAGACAGGGTTTCTCTGTGTAGCTTTGCGCCTTTCCTGGAACTCACTTGGGAGACCAGGCTGCCCTTGAACTCACAGAGATCCGCCTGCCTCTGCCTCCCGAGTGCTGTGATTAAAGGCATGCGCCACCACCGCCCGGCACCATGAAGACATTTGTCCATGGTGTGTAAAAACCTTCATAGGACCTTATAGTCCAAAATCCAGGCAGCTCCCTTTGGATCTTTCTTTCTTTTCTCTCTTTGCTTTCTCCTTTCTTCCTTCCTTCCTTCCTTTCTTCCTTCCTTCCTTCCTTCCTTCCTTCCTTCCTTCCTTCCTTCCTTCCTTCCTCTATTCCTTCCTTTCCTCTCTCCCTTTCTCTTCTTCCCTTCCTCCTTCCCTCTTTCTTTCTTTCTTTCTTTCTTTCTTTCTTTCTTTCTTTCTTTCTTTCTTTCTTCCTCCCTCCCTCCCTCCCTCCCTCCCTCTCTCTCTCTCTCTCTCTCTTTCTTTCTTTCTTTCTTTCTTTCTTTCTTTCTTTCTTTCTTTATTTATTTATTTATTTCATGCTTGCTGTCCTTTAGATGAAGTCTGGGTAAGGAAGAATGTCCATTCTTCCTTTGCAAACTGGATTATCCCATATGTTAATCTTGATATTTCAATTCAATCCATATCCTGCCACATTACACTTTTAGATTATGGACTATTCTAAAAAGCCATGGTCACCTCCATCCTGAGATTGCCTAGTGGGGTCTGAGTTAGCTAATGACAATGGATAATTCACTTCATACACTACTTACCCTATTGTATTCTCTTAATGGATGGCCAGTAACACAACACAGTATAATGCAGTAAGGCAGGCTGTCCTCCAGCTGTGAACATGTGTGCGCTCATGTAACAAGGGCACTGGTAGTTATCTAGTGGAGTTTATCCTCTGGCATGAACAACAAATTGAAAGGCCAGGAAATACAGAAGACCAAGATGCAGAGAAAAAGAAAAGTAACAGCTGTCTATTCGGGATAAGGGCCTAAGTTTAGGAGTCCACAAAATAAACACTGCCTGACTCCTGGGTCCTCTCCTCTGTCCTACTGGTTATGACTAGATACCCATCCCTGTGCCTTCCTGCCATTTCTCCTTCCAGCATCTTCTGGGAACAAGAAGTGACTATCTCAGAGAGCATGCCCTTGCTTTACTTGCCTATCCATTTTAACTCTGTTTCACTCAGTGTTTTAGGTTTCATCACAAAATGCTGGCATGTGGGCATGTGCTTTAAAGGCTGGCAACCAGCTGTTCCATGCTGTCATAGGCTAATAGTCACAGAGCACCTTGTATTATATCTTAAGTTCTAAAGGGAAGGAAGCATAGCCCACAAACCAGATTGATTATAATGGGAAGCTGTTAGAATTCCTGGTAGTGTCCCTGGATCATACTTCAAATATATTCTCTCTGTATATGACTGATAGGTACTAAAATTGACAACAAAAAAAGTTGTCATTAGTATTGTACAAATATACTATTTTTTTAGAATAAATAATATGAAAAGGGTAAATTGAATTCAAATCTGCTTACATATTCTTACAAAAATTGACACTGTATCATTAGAAGAAGAGGAAATACTGTTTAATACTCTACTTGGAGCCTCAGTAGTTATAGGTATGTGTTGATTTTCAGCAGATTTTAGATTCTACCTATGCACATGAACAAAATTACTACTGCTGCTGACTTCTGAAAATCTGAATAATTTATTATTACAGAATTGAAGAGACTAGCAACTCTAAGTACACATTTGAGAACATGATATTCCAAAGCCATATGCAGCTTTCTACTAACTGCTTTGAAATACATTATTTAGAGATTTTATATGAATTTAATATTGAACTTTTCTCAGAATATATTTAAATTACTTTAAAGCATTAATTTTATAACATGAAGAACCAAATTTTCATTTTTAAAAGAATTATTAGTATTTTAATTTTTTAAGAAAAAAATTTATTTGAGAAAATATTTGTTAAATAAATATTTTTATTTATTTGAGAATTTCATGTATTTGTACACATGCTTGCATCATCCACACACCTCTCTTTTCTGCTTCCAACTCCTTCTCCTGTGTTAACCCCATCATGTTTTTAAAATCATGAGCTCTTCAGTAATTGTGTGTGTGTGTGTGTGTGTGTGTGTGTGTGTGTGTGTGTGTGTGTGCTCGTGGTTAGGACTAACCACTTAGGATTAGGGTCTCATCCCTGAACACAACTGCTCCTCCCAGCTGTCATTGACTGCTAATAACTGTAGGACTTAGACACATTTTCATCCTTTTATGTTTTGTTTTGTTGGCATGCCAACTAGTATGATCTTTTGCAGGTCTTAGGCAGGCATCCCTATTGTTGAGAGTTCATGGGTTGTGGGGTGGCGCATTTTAAGCCCTTTCCTTCCATTTTCCTCTGGGTTACACTCCATCAAGGTCTCTTCTGGTCCAACAGGTCTGATGTGTGTGAGCAGCAGCAAGTTCCTTGCCATTTCTACCATTCTTTCCTGGGTAGCTTTATTTGGGCAGCTGGCAGGAAGTCTTTGTGAGAGGGTTTCCAGCTGGGCTCTCTAATTCACAGCTTTCTTGTCTGCTTTCTTTTTCTTGATGCTGTGAGAAAACACCTAACAGAATCAATTGAAAGGAAAAGGGAGTTATTTGGAGAAGGTTGGGGTCCATTGTGACAGGGAGGAATGGTGGTAGAATGTCGGGCAGTTGATCACGCTGCATCCACAGTTAAACAGAAAGGGCTAAGCAAACACTCTAGAACATTCTTATCATCTGAACATATGGATCAAAATGTACACAGTAAAGCATTATTGAAAGAAAACACTAGAAAAAAATCAGGGCTAGGAAGATGGTTCAGTAGATAAAGCACTTGCTGCATGATCAGGAGTTTAGCTATGCAATATTGTGATGAAAATCCCCTTTACATTCTAAGAGGCTGGGTCTCACAGCCAGAGGTAATATTCCACCTTGAGTTCACTCTGATGTCTTACTGTGTACTCAGCTTGTTTTTTTAACTCCCATTTAAGAGAACAATGGGACCATCATCCTTACTTGCCTTGAATTTCCCATGTAATCAATGTTTACAACCCAAACCAATGCATAGCTGTAATCTTAATTGATCTACTCTCCCATGCCCCACCCAAGAGTAATACATTCATACTATGATAGTCATTTACTAGAAACAGAAAATAGGCTGAAAGCAGGATTGTGAACTAATAATCACCATACATGATGAAAGCAACATATACATATTTCTTGATAAACAATAGTATTTGTTGTCTGGGTCAGTTAGGGTAAACAGATGTCAGAGACTGAATCCCTTATAAAATTCGGTTAAAGATTTCTGTGGTTTGTCTCTTTCCTTCCCCCATGTGATTCTTCCTTTTCTTTCAACAAAGTGAGAGCTAATTACACACAGACACAGATACAGGGATAGAGTCACCAGTCTTCAGACAGACACAGATTCAGAACATACAACAAACAGGCAAGAATGAAGAAAGATTCAGGGAGCATCCTAAAATAGAGAATTCAAATCAGGACTGACTCTCAGTTAAATGACACCATGGGGAAGCACTTTGATTTCCTTTCTCAAGGTGACACCAACACATTGGTGACTCTGCCTTTATTATTAATGCATACAAACCAGGACCAGAGTTTGGATCCCCAGCACCCATATACAAGCCGGGAATGGCAGTCACATCTGTAACCCCACTTCACAGAGGCAAAGGCAGAAATCCAAGGATCCCTAGAACTCTCTGGCCAGCTGGTCTGTGCAAAACAGTGACCTCTAGGTTCAGGGAGAGACCTTGTCTCAAGAAATAAGGTGGAGAATGATAGGGGAAGTTATCTAGCATAGAGCTCTGCTTTCTTCACATTCATGGGTGTATGGGCTAGCACACTTGCATATACACACATATGTTACTCTAGCCTTAGGCTGTTGGAGCTTTGAATCCCATCTGTTTATCTAGTAATATTAGAAATGTCAAAAGCAGCGTTTCTGTCTCTTGGAATTTAAATCAATGTGTGAAAAGGTAAAGTATATGGACTTTATTCTAAGTCCTATCTCTAAGCTTGGATGGAGACTTTTATTCAGAGCTGCCCCAAAGTAGATGTGAAGAATGATGATTGTTTTAATAAGAGAATGCATTTTTATTTCCCAGAAACCTCAGGTCAGTGCAGCCCCTTACAACTGCTCCAACTGGAAGGTACTGTGGAGACTGACTGTCAAGCAGCAGACCCACCTTTCAAAGTCAGGACTCAGAAAAGCATAACTTTTTTTTTCATTTATCTCCATTTTGAATATTGGTCAAATCCAGCACACTTTTCCTGGACTGCTGGGTCTTTTCACTCTTTCTCTGAAGCCCCCCTCACCATCTGCCATGAGGCTGCTAGCCAAACATGCTGGATCCTGACTCAAAAGACATGGCTTTCTTCCTCACCTCTCTTTCCCCTCTCCTGGCAAGTGCCAAGATTACAACTTGCTGCTCTGTTATTTTTCTCTCAAACTTTAGTAAAACTGCCCTCAAATTCCAACCAGTATATTTCTAAATTCTGTTAGTAAGGAAACTAAGGAAACCAAAGTTTCCACAGTATCATGGACACTTGTACACACACACACACACACACACACACACACACACACACACACACGATTAAGATTTAGAAAATTGATTTTTAAAATCTATTACTACTATTTTAAAATTGTAACAATGGCTTATATTACCCCTTGTATAAGGGTGTATTCCATTGTGTGAGCTAGAAGAGGTAACAATGGAAAAGCTTGGTTAATTATTCAGTACAACAAACAAACATCTAGGGTTTCCTCAAAAAATATCACTAGTTTGAAGTTCAGCATAAAGACCCACATGACTTGTAGAGTGTTTTTACACTCATAGTTGATAGGGAAAGCCTTATTTGAATTACAACGGTTATTTTTTTATGAAGACTTTTTGGCCTTTATGAATTATCAACATATGCTATCAAAATGGCATTGCATGTCCAGGAATTCCTATGATACACTGGCCTAAGACTAAGTCCTTACATATTCCCCTTTCTCAGGGGGACATGAAAAAATGTATTCCAATAAGAAGCCAAACTCTGAACAAAGTTTGGCATAAGGTCTGACCAGTTGAAATCGGAGAAATCTGTCTTAAGCCACTAGATGATTTGTTAGCCCTTTAAAATGTGTAACCAATTTAAAATTTCTAAAGAAAAATAGAGTCTACAAACACAACAGAATGATTTCCTCTATGAATTTACTGCCTAGTACACCACAGAATTATTTATATCATGATGGGTATGAAAGAATAGGGCTAAACTGAAAAAAAAATAAAGAGAACTATCATTTGGAACAGAGATAAAAATAATAGCTAAAGGAATGAGCAGTAAAGTTTGAAAAATTCTGACTACTTGTTCTTTCTACTCTATGCACAAAAGGTATCACAGAGCCTATAGATTTTATAGTGCTGTAGTTTGTCCATTAAGGAAAACAGCAACAAATCAAGAACCAAAACAATAATCAATATTAATAAAAAAAACCCAGATGTTATTGATTAAGGCAGTTTTAACATGTCTGATCAATACAATCAAGAAGTTACATGACATTCACTGCTGGGGACACTGTAGCATAATCCTTTCTGAGTTCTCTCACAGAAAACTTGCAAATTTCATTTTTCTTTACAGCAGAGTAAAATCGCCCTGTGTAAGTGTATCAAATGTTCACTACCCATTCATCTGTTCATAGACACCTAGGCTTGTAGCATGAATCTTAAAAGTTCTTATTAATAAAATCAAATCTGAGCCAGGTATTGGGGTAAATGCTGGAAGGTCAGAGAAATAAAACAAGCCACAGCTATCTCACCTCACTGGATCCTCAGCTGGTCTTGCTTCCTCAGACTGGAAGCCTCTGAGTCCTCATCCAGAATGAGTCTCAGCTGAACTGTGCTGCTCAAAAGCCTGAAAGCTTAACCAGGCCACATGCTTAACCAGGCCAAATGCTTCTCCAGGCCAAATGCCTCTCCAGGGCAAGTGCCTCTCCAGGGCAAATGCCTCTCCAGGGCAAATGTCTCTAGTTTCTAGTCCTCACGCCTTATATACCTTTCTGCTTTCTACCACCACTCCCTGGGATTAAAGGCTTGCTTTCTGGGATTAAAGGCGTGGGTCACCATGCTTGGGTGTATCCTTGAACACGTGAATTTCTGCCTCTGGAATGCCAGGATTAAAGGCGTATGCTACCACTGCCTAACCTCTATGTTTAATATTGTGGCTGTTCTGTCTCTGACCCCAGATAAGTTTATTAAGGTACACAATATTTTGGGGAACACAATACTACCACATAGGCTCATTCCAGTTGCTTTGATTGCCCCAGCACATACATGGGCATGCATGTTTCTCTGTTGTATGATATAGAGTTCTTTGGAATTCTATATCACATGTGTGTGGGTATGGTGTAACTGATAGTTCTATTTTTAGTGTTCTTCAGGAGACTCCATGTTCATTTCTATAATGGCTATAATTCCATCAAAATTAGTGGCTTACAATCCCATCAAAACTTTTCTTGATGACGGCAATTATGATTCTATCTTACAATAGTTTTAATTTGCATTTCTCTGATGGATAGCAATTTTGAACACTTTTAAAATTATGAATTGATCATTTGTATTTCTTTGAAAATCGTGTTTAAGTTATAGGCCTATTTATTGATTGGAAGTTGTTTTTATTTTGGTGTTTAATTGTGCTTGTTAGTTTTTGTCAATATTATACAAACTGTAGTCACCTTGGAAGAGGGATCCCAATTGCTGAATTGCTTCCATAAGATCAGCTGGTAGAGAAGTCTGTCGGGACATTTTCTTGAATAATATTGCTGTGGGGGGCCTACCCCACTTTGGGCAGTGCCACCTCTGGGGGAGTGGCCCTGAGTTGTATAAACAAGCCACCAATGGAAAGCAAGCTAGTAAGTGGTGTACCTTTATGGTCTTCGTTTCAGCTCCTGCCTCAAGGTTCCTGAGTTTTAACTCGTGCCTTGGCTTCCTCTGATGGTAGACTGTGACAAGGATGTGTAGGGCAAATTAATTTTTTTAGTTCCATGTATATTCTAGATATTAACCCTTGAAGACTGTCTTACTATTCTGTAGGTTCTTCATTCTGTTTTTAGGTTCATTTGTTGTACAGAAACTTTTTAATTTCATGAAATTCCATTTGTCAACTCATAATGCTGTATCCAGAATGACTGCGAGTCTACTACCTACGTCATGACTTCCTTTTCCTATTTCTATTTGACTTGAGTAATCCTTACTTCCTTAGCAATTTTGGAACATAGCTTTACTTTTCTTACAGTTATTTACTTTCACATGCTTTGTGAACCCCATTTAGGGAAGAATCCAAGTCTTCTAACCACCTGGAGGCTGCAGTTAGAACCTCAGGGCCAGGGTGACCTATGGGATTAATGGAGTAAAATGTCACTGTCCTACAGAGGCCTCTGAACCTAAAAAGTAACAACTCCTGCCCCTTGCTGAATTTTGGGACCACTGGTCTCTAGGAGAATTTTTATCCCACTTGAGCCAAAGCACTTAACCTTCCCTGCCCTATGGGTTCTCTGGGGATAAAAGCTGGTCCTGTGGTGATCTTTGGTCTTGGCAGAGCCAGAGGCCTGTTCCACGATGCTCTATTATTTTTCGGTGTGAGAAAATATGCCCATAACCTTTCTTCTCATGATCGCTTGAGTACATCCTAGAAGTTGTGATCTCGTTTTTATTTCATTCTGGGAAATTTAAATTTTCCACCTCTATTGCTTCCTTTAAAATTAAACTGACCATTCAAAATTAAATTGTTCAATATTCAAATACTTGTATGTTATTCAACGTTGATTTCTAGTTTTATTGCTGTGTGATCTAGTAGGATACCATGATGACTATTATTGGTTGTCAACCTGACTACATCTGGAATTAATGAAGGTCCTACCTATGAGGGATTTCTGATTAATTTAAAGTGGGAAGATCTACTTTTGATCCAAAATCTTTGAGGTAGGAAGACACACCTTTAATCTAGATTTAATCTGAGCCCCACCTTCTGCTGGAAGCCTATATAATGACATGGAGGAAGGAAACTTTTGCTCTTTGCCTATTTACTCTCGTCTTGCTAGCAAGTCTTTTCCTTAACTGGCATTAGAGGCTACTTCTTTAGGATTCCAGCATATACTGAAGACCAACTGAGACAGACAGCCTTGTGGGCTAAGAAACTACTGCATTCTTGAACTTTCCGTTCATGGCCAACCATAGTTGAATTAGGGGGACCACAGCCTGTAAGTCATTCTAATAAATCCCCTTTTTATGCATATGTGGAGAGATTCATTTGTAAGTTCTGTTACTCTAGAGAACGCTGACTAATACAGACTTGGGTACCAAAAGTGATTTTAGACCAACAAGGATGAATCCTTTAAGTATTTGGAATAAGCTTGCCAATTTGCCAATACCTACAGTTAAGAAGCCTTTCAAGTTATTGACACCTCTCCTGAGAGCTTGGAAAGTACTGAAAGCCCATGGTGTGAACTGTTTTACAGATTTAAGGAGATAAATTCATTTTATAATCCCAATTCACCAATTGTGAGCAGCAATGGCTTTGTTGACTTTGTATACAAAACTTTTTATAGTTTGTGGAAAAACATGGAATATGATGATGCTGGTTGGTTGGTTGTTCTTAGCATCTCTGGATTAATTGACAAAGGATAGGAATGAGCTCCCTTACAAAATTAACCAACTTGTAGCATTTCAGAATACAGTGAAGGACAACACTATACTTAGTCATAAAATTAATCGGCTCCAGATGCACATAAACAGTCTAAAGGTTTCTAAGTGTGTCTTGGAAGAAAATCTTTCTAGCAGCCACAGAGCTCAAGTTGTGGAAGATCAAACTGGAACACTCATTATTAATTTGGCTCGATTACAGCAAAATTCAAGAGGATTTCAGTGGTTAAAGAAAGGGCATTAATTGGTAAAGAATGGGATCCCGTGACTTGGGATGGGTATGTGTGGGAGGACCCTACTGAAGCTGAGAACTTTGAACCCTTAGATTCTCAAGGGTTTATCTCACCTGAGGAAGTAAATCTCTCTAAACTCAGCCCACCTCTTGAAATATTGTCATTTGCACCTTTGAGGAAATTAACCCTTCATTGTCTACTAAACTTTCAGTGACTTTCTCTGAAGGAAATGTTAGCCAAGACAATACTGATGTCATCAACAGTTGCCTCTAGACCTATAAACAGACTCAAAGTAAAGTGGGCTCTGAGAGGGGAGGTACAAAGTACAGTCCATGAGGAGGTGAGCTATACTACTAAAGATGTTAATGAGTTTGCTAATTCATCAAGCAGAAGTCTGGCTAATACGTGTGAGAATGGATTTTAAGGGTGTGGAATAATGGTAGAAGAAACATAAACCTGGATCAGGCTGAGTTTATTGATATGGGCCCTCTGAGTGGGGATTCTAGGTTTAATATGGAAGCTAGTGGAGTTTAAAATAAGGGAAAAAAATAAGAGGTGCCAAAAGTTTGTTTAAATGATTGGCTAAAGCATGTGTCAAAAGATGGCCTACTGAAAAGGAGTTGTTGGTGCCTAATATCCCTTGGCTTAGTGTTGATGAAGGGATTTTAAGGTTCAGGGAAATTGTAATGGTAGAGTGGATATGCTATGTGAAACCTAATCCTCCACAATGGGAAGGCCCAGAAGACATGCCCTTCACTAATCCTATAAGAAGCTAAATAGTGAGAGAGACACAGCACACTCAAAGGGCTTTGTTGTTGCCTTTTTGTGTGTGTGTGTGTGTGTGTGTGTGTGTGTGTGTGTGTGTGTGCCAGACTTTAGGGTTGGAGATGCTGCTGCTCAGTTGTATGAATTAAATGCAATGGGTTTAATTGGGCCCCGAGGAAACAGGGGCCAGGTAACAGCACTGAATCACCAAAGGCAGGGTGATTGTAGTTTTTGTAATGGGCAGCACAGACAAAGTAATGCCCTTCATGGCCTAGCCTGTAATGGTCATCACAGGCAAAATGAATTTTATAGTGATATGATTTGTATGGACCTTTAGTACTGGCCAATCAATCATGGTGTTTCCTGGCATTAAATAGATAAAGCCAAATGGATTTTTGTGTTATCTGTATAAGTGGAAAAATTCTTAAACAAATGAAAGAGAGGCTCCATTGGATGTTGGCAAAGGGAATCTCAGCCAGTGAATAATTTCCAGACTTGAGCCTGTGTACAGATCCAGAGCACCTTGAATGTAAGGAAAGCCAGGTTCCCCTGAGGAAGGTCCTTGTTAAAATACCCCAAAGCTTTACAGTCAGCCTTTCTGCAGTCCTTCCCCACAGGGACCTATAGACGTTTACATTGGAGGAAAGGAAATAGTCAGACTTTCCAGGGTCTTTTGGGTACTGGTTCTGAACTAACACTGATTCCAGGAGATCCTAAGAAACATTGTGGTCCTCCAGTTAAAGTAGGGACTTATGAAGGTCAGGTGATTAATGGAGTTTTGGCTGAAATATGATACACAGTAGATCCAGTGGATCCCTGAACTCATCCTGCGGTTATTTCCCCAGTCTCAGAATGTATAATTGGGATAATTCTCACACTGGTTCCCTGAACTGTGCAGTGAGGGCTATTATGGTTGAAAAGGCAAATGCAACCCTTTAGAGTTTCTTCTACCAATAAAAATAGTAAACCAATATCAGTATCACATCCCTGGAGGAATTGCAGAAATTAGTGCCACTATTAAAGACTTGAAAGATGCAGGGGCGGTGGTTCCTACCACATCTCCCTTTAATTCTTCTATGTTGCCAGAACAGAAGAAGGTGCTTCAACAGGTCTAGGCTGCTGTGCAGGCTGCTCTACCACTTGGACTATATGATCCAGCAGACCATATGGTACTTGAGATGTCAATGGCAGACAGGGAGGCTGTTTGGAGCCTTTGGCAAGCCTGTATAGGTGAACCACAGAAGATCTTTGGAATTTTAGAGTAAGGCTCTACCATCATCTGCAGACAACTATTCTCCCTCAGAAAGAAAGCTTTTGCCTGCTATTGGGCCTTAATGGAAACTGAACGTTTGACAATAGGTCACTAAGATCTGAACTACCCACCATGAGCTTGGTGTTATCTGACCCAACACATCATAAAGTAGGACATGCACAATAGCAATCTGTTATTAAATGAAAGTGGTATATACGAGATCAGGCCCAAACAGGTCCCAAAGGCACAAACAAGTTACATGAAGAAGTTACCCAAATGCCCAAGGTTTCTATTCCTATTACAATGCTGTCTGTTGCCAAGCATTCACCTATAGCCTCATGGAGTATTCCCTATGACCAGTTGACTGAGGATAGAAGACTAGAGGCTGGTTTATAGATGGTTCTGCATGTTTTGCAGGTGTCCTCCAAAAGTGGACAGCTGCAGCATTATAGCCCCTTTCTTGGACAATCCTGAAAGACACCAGAAAAGGAAATCCTCACAGTGGGCAGAACTTTAGGCAGCACACATTGTCACACATTTTGTTTGGAAGGAGAAACGGGCAGATGTGTAATCATTCACTGATTCATGGCCTGTAGCCAGTGGATTGGCTGAATGGTCAGGGACTTGGAAAGAGCCTGATTGGAAAATTGGTGAGAAAAACATCTGCATCTGGGGAAGAAGTATGTGCATAGATCTCTCCTAATGTGTGAAGTATGTGAAGATGCTTGTGTCTTACATAAATACTCATCAAAAGGTGACTTCTGCATAAGAGTAGTTTAATAATCAAGTAGATAGGGTATCCTATTCTGTGAACAGTCAGCATCTTTCCCCAGTCATTCCTGTCATTACCCAATGGGTCCATGAACTAAGTGTCTATGGTGGCAGAGATGATAGTTATTCATGGACTCAACAACATGGACCTCCATTCATCAAGGCTGACATGGACTTCCACTCATCAAGGCTGACCTGGCTACAGCTGCTGTTAAGTGAAAGATCTGCCAACAGCAGACACCAACACAGAGTCCCAGATATGGCACCATTTCCGGGAGGGTGAGGGGCAGCCAGAAACCTGATGGCAAGTTGACTACATTGGACTACACTGGGCTTCTGATACCCTTAAGCCAATAAGCTAAGAAAGGAAAAACAGTGTTAAGAAGGGTGATTGATCCAAATTACCATGGGGAAATTGGATTACTTCCCTGTAATGAAGGTAAGAAAGTTTATATCTGGAGTATGGGGGGAGCTCTTTAGGATGTCTTTTGGTGATTCCGTATCCTGTGATTAAAGTCAATGTGAAACTACAACAGCCTAATACAGGCAGGATAACAAAGTGCACACACCAGCAGAAATGAAGGTATGGGTCATTCCTCCAGGAAAACAGCCAAGACTTGCTGAGGTGCTTGCTGAGGGTGTAATAGACGTGAAATACAGAACGTGTAGTAGAGGAAGATAGTTATAAATACAAACTAAGGCCCATGACTAGTTGCAGAAATCAGAAACAGGGATTATAATTGGCATGTGTTTCTGCATTTATACAGATATTTGTGTTTTCTTTCTTAATTGTCTTTATCATGTGATGTAACATCAATTAAGAGAATATCAGTGGTTATCATGTTTAAGTTTGAGACACTAAAAGAATGTCCCTCAAGGGACATTGACATCTATTCTAAATTTTTAATGCATTTGTGGCTATACAAGGGATACCTATATCATGTTAAGTATAATCATGACCTGGTTATTCTTTTCATTTAGAAATTAAACATGGTATAGGAGATGTGATTGTATGCCAAGTTGACAAGGGCAACTTGTGATGCCTATTCTTTGCTGTCAACTTGACTACACTTGGAATTATATATTTTCTATGTATATAAATAAAGTATATATTGTATTGTATGCTATGTGGCATATAATGTGGCTCGTTTTAGAAAAGATTCTATAATAGAGAAAAATACAAATTGTTGTTTGTTGGATTGATGTTAATGTAGATATCTTTAAATCCAATTGATCTACTATGTGGTTTATCTCTGAGGTTTCTTTGCTGATTTTTATTTGGAAGACATATCTAGATATAAAAGCAGGGCACTAAAGACTTCCTTCATTATTGTGTCTGGACCTATGTGGTCTTACTTGCTTTTTAGGGTTTGCTCTGTAAAACAGAAAGCCTTAAAGTTCAGTGTGTAAACATCATATTTATGTCCTCTTGGTGAAGTGTTCCTTTTCTCAATATGTATGGGTTCACTTATCTCTTATGAGTAGTTTTATTTTGCACTGAGTTTATCAAATGAAACTGCTATGCTTTCTGTATGTGGCATCCCTTGACTTCATAGTTTATATCTAATCTTGAATTCTCAGTTTGTGGATATCTTTCCCAGCTATGATATGTGTATTTCTTGAAGACAGCATAGAATGGGAATGTGTTTCTTTAACATTTTAATTAATTTATTAATTTAATTTCATAATTCTATACAATATATTTTGATCATATTCACCCCCACTCCTCATCTTTAGTCCTCCTAGATCCATCTCCACCCCTAACCTGCCTCCCACCTTCATGTATTTTCATCTAGTCTGTCTGTATCTTCTAAGTTGTGAATTGAGACCATTTGCATTCAAGTTTATTATGGATATGGGTTTACAAGTACTGATGACTTTGTTGTCTGTTGTTCTGGTTGTTTGGTTTGTGGGTAGTTCTTTTCTCCTCTCTTGGTACTTCTGGGCATTTGCTGTAGTTTTCATGTTTGTTGATCTCATTAAATGCATTCCTTCCTGGGTTGCCATTGATGATTCCCATTGTATTTCTTGTATATAGTAAGTACTCCTTAGAGAATTTTCTATAACAATGGCCTTAGCTTGTTTTTGTCTTGAAATATATTTAGTTATCTGATTTTTTCATGTATTTTAATAGATTTTTTTCCCTTAGGATTGAATCTTGGTTGGCAATTACTTAAACTCAAGGCTATGAATACATAATTTTTCTGATGTGTCTACCTTTGTATTTCCAAAGTTGATATATTTCCTTTACAGTCTTCAGTGTTTGTGTTTAGTTTTGTAGTTCTTATATTTTGACTATAATAAGTTCATAAAAATTACATATAAGAAACATTACCTTGTGGTGGTGTTTGCCAAATCTAGTTACTTCGTTGTGTAAACCCAACACCATAATCTCCAAGTCTCATCACTGAGAGGTGTCCCCTTGCCGCTCTTCGCTGTGTTCCCACTGATGTTCTCTGGAAAATACTGACCTGAACTGTAATATGAATAGAATGGTGCAGGGTATGTTTACTTGGACCAGAGAGAACAATCTTGGAGTCTGCCAATGTTGTTACACATGTAAATAGCTTCTGTTTTTACAGTGTTGAGTAGCATTCCATTGCAT
>CABHPQ010149356.1:0-13769 GCA_902168405.1 Peromyscus aztecus | reverse complement strand
TGCTCCACCAGCCTCAGGTGCTCCACCGAGCTCAGGTGCTCCACCAGCCTCAGGTGCTCCTTTCTTGTTCAGGTACTCTTTCAGCCTCAGGTGCTCCACCAGGTTTGGGTACTCTTTCCAGCTCAGGTGCTTCCAAGCTCAGGCTCCAGGAGTAGTTCAGTCTTGCTGCCTTATTAACATCTTGAAGCTAGGTCTCTCTGGCTTCTGCTCTTTCCTTCAGATGTCCTCTGTAGCCAGGGTCTGTAGCTAGCTTTTCAAGCATAGGTGGTCTCCATCTGCCTGGGCCCGGGTGTCACCTGTAAGACTGTCCAGTGCCTCCTGTCCTGGCCTCCAGCCTCTTCTCTCCCAGTCACACTTACCAGTCACACCTGCTGAGGTGACATATTCTGGATGGGAACTGGCCCGAGTATCTCTCTGCTTGTAGCTAGCTGTTGGCAATCCTGGTGGCCCAGGAATCCTCTGTACTGATCCAGACTGGCCTGTGGGTCCCTGTTGTCTGTCTCCCAGGCACATGGCTCCTTGAGTGTCTTTCCCACACTTCTGCACATGGCCCGTGTGAGCCTGTTCCTGTGAACCTGCCTCAGAGGTTCCCTCAGTCTCTAGTTGGGCCGAGTGTCCTGGGGCCTCTTGTCACCGGAGCTGGGATGGCTCTGGCTTCCCTCCATCATGGCATCCCAAGGCCTCAAGCTGTGCTTTTTCTTTTTTTGCCTTGAGACAAAGTGTCATGTAGCCCAGGCTGGCCTTGTCATTATATAGCTGAGGATAGCCTTCACACCTGACCCTTCTACTGCCACCTCTGGGGTACTGGGATTGCAGGAGCATGGCACCCTGCCTGCTTTACACATCACTGGGATCAAGCCCGAGGCTTCCTGCATGCTAGGTGAGCGCGTGACCAGCCAAGCCGTGTGGTGGTATTGTGTTCCCCAAAATATTGTGTACTTTAATAAACTTATCTGGGGTCAGAGACAGAACAGGCACAATATTAAACATGAGGTTAGGCAGTAGTAGCATATGCCTTTAATCCTAGCATTCTAGAGACAGAAATCCCTCTGGATCTCTGTGAGTTCAAGGCCACATTGGAAACGGCCAGGCGTGGTGACACACGCCTTTAATCCCAGTAAACCAGCCTTTAATCCCAGGGAGTGGTGGCAGAGAGCAGAAAGGTATATAAGGCGTGAGGACCAGAAACTAGAGGCATTTGGCCTGGAGAGGCATTTGGCCTGGAGAAGCATTCAGGCTTCTAGCAGCAGTTCAGCTGAGACCCATTTTAGATGAAGACTCAGAGGCCTCCAGTCTGAGGAAGCAAGACCAGCTGAGGATCCGGCGAGGTGAGATAGCTGTGGCTTATTCTGTCTCTCTGACCTTCCAGCATTTACCCCAATACCTGGCTCAGGTTTGATTTTATTAATAAGACCTTCTAAGATTCATGCTACAAAGCCGCATCCCAGCACCGCAGACTGTTTTGTCCCTTTCTGCACCAATGGCTTTTGATGTTCAGGGGCTCTGAGGAAGGTCCTGCGGTCCTGACCTGGCAGGCTGCAGAGCCTTCACTGCGAAGTCAGAAAGTGTGTCTGGCTGTGATGTCATAGCCATGCTTGCTTTGTCTGTCATGGTCGGCACGAGAGTGAGTCCAAGCCCCGAGGCCTCTCTGCATCCATGCCTGGTTGCAGTTAAGCAGTCTGGCTGTGGTTTTCTCGGCCTGCTTTCTTATACCACACAGGACTCCCAGCACAGGGCTGGCACTGCCTCTTCCTTCAGTTGTTAATTGAGAAAAGGTCCCACAGGCCAATCTAATGGGGACATTTTCTTAACTGAGGTTCCCTTTTTCCATGTATGTCTAGGTTTGTGTCAAGCTGACAAGCACCGAACATGGTCCATGATAGTATGTGCTTGTGTATACTTCAGAATGGGGACACGAGGTGGGGTGTAGCTCAGGAGCAGACCACTTACCTTGCTTGTGCTAAGCTCTTTCCCTTGCTCCCTTTCTCTCTCCCCCGTCTCTTTCTCTCTCTCCTCTCTACACACACACACACACACACACACACACAACACATGCATGCACGCATGCGCGCGCGCACACACACACTCACACACATACACACTACACACACACACACACACACACACACAAGGTAAAATTTTACACTGTATATTTTACTAAAATTTTAAGAGGAAGAATCATGAGTTAGAGCCTTTTCCACGCTCTCTCCACTCAGGCGATGCTCTGACCTTTCAGGTGTGCAGTCCTGGGGTTCAGGTTCAGGACCTGCCTCTCTTGGCTCAGTTCCATCTCTCTTAGGTTCCCTCTCTCTTGCCTGTGTCTGCCCAGCTCCCACTCACCAGCAAGACAAGGCTTTAAGGAATTTCACCCGGTTCTCTTTCAAATCCAGACCAACAAAGACACTTGGGGAATGGTCCTGCCATGTAATTACCTTTTCAAAGGCTGGCCTCAGACTGGAGCTTTGCCTGTACAAGCCACGTGGCCTTTCGTGTGGTTGGAACTCTGGGCAAGCCAATGAGGGATGAGAAAATGGTGACCTGGTCTCCAGTCTCCAGGTCGGGGGAGGAGGTCACAGCCCACTATCTTTGCATCTCAGAAGTCCTTAGCGGGTTCTGACACTCGCCACTCTCCACAAAGCGCTTGGGCTGGCTTCATCAGGGGACAGAAAGGAACGGCTCTCTCTAAGTCAAAAGAGGCTCTTTAACTGCAGTAAGAGGCTGAAACCTGATGAAAGGCGATGGATTCAATCTTCCCTGCATCCGTCACCTGGGACTCCATCAGACGCAAACCGATTAGGAAAATTCGCATTGAAAGCCTCCAGTATAATGGCCTGAATCATAGAAAACATTTGGCCTGGAGGGAGGCGGAAATCCCATTTTCACCTAAGCTGCAGCCTTTGGGGAATTCCCCCAGCTCCCCACCCCGTCCCTGTGTTTGATAACCTTACCTCTTCCCCAAGACCGATCATTAGACTAATTAGTGGCTAATCAATGTTTAATTAAAACCTAGCCATCAATTACAGGAAGTGCTGTAGCAACTGGAGAATAAAACACGTTGCAGGAAGGATCAGCTGCCCCAAGTGGGGCTAAGTGACCTGGGAGAAAGCACTCTGCTCCTTCTCTGCGCTTTGCTCCGGGGAGGGTCTGGGGGTGTGGAGCCAGCGGGAGAGAGAGGTGAAGAGCCGACGGGATTGCTTTTCTGTCGGATTCTCCCACCCACTCCATTAAGGTTTTCCCTGATATTCTGCTGTGGCTCTCGTCAGGTCCCTAAATGGATTTCGCTTTTTCTCTGTGGATCCTTTCCTGGGTCTCCACACGGAGCAGTGAGAGAGGTACAGGCCATCTGTGCCAGATGCTGAGAGACACGGATGCGACGTTCCCTGCTCTGGAGCACATTGACTAGGGACTCTGAATTATCTCACCAGGGAGTGTGTATACCCTCCGGGCCTCCTTCAACCTCTGTTTTACCTCCCACCCCATGCCAGACACAAACTAGAGTTTCTTGGGCAGAGGGAACCTCAAGTGAGGAATTGCCTCCACCAGCTTGGCCAGTGGAGGCAATTCAAAAATCCATGGGGCATTTTCTTCCCTGTTAATTCATATAGGAAGGCCTAACCCACTGTCTCAAAACCCAAGGTGGACAGCCCCTGAGCGATGACTCCAGGAGGTGATCTCTGGTGTCTGCATGAACGCGCACACACATTAGCTTAGCACGTCAATTGATTTCCCTTAAGCAACAAGGGCCTACATTGGCTGAGGGAGGCTACAGGGAGCCGGGCTCATGTCCTCCTCCTCTCTGTCCACCACTGGGTCCCGGTCACACAGTGCTGGGACAGCTTTGTCTGCTGTTTGCCTGATCCCAGAGCCAGAGCTCTGCGGCTCTGAGAGAGGATCGCCCCTCTCTCTGGACTGACACAGGCTTTCTTCCTGTCCCAGAAAACCATCACCACACACAGCCTCATCACCAAGCTCCTACCTGGGCACCTGGAAGCCTCCAGGGAGGAGCCTGGGAAGCTTCAGGTAAGAGGCAGGGCGGATGGGGAATGTTGTACAGAGGTGTAGGTATGGAGGACACACCCAGACATACAGACACAAATAGAGAGAGTAAGAAGATGGAGGCAGGGAGGGCGGGGAGGGGCATCCAACACACATGAACAGGAAGGGGGAGGGAGAGGACATCAGGGTTCTTGAGTCTCTGTCTAGGTTTTCTCCTCCCCATTTAAGAGCACCCTGAACCCTTCCCTTTTATGGTAGTGAACTCTCCTGGACTTTAAAAACCACCCATAGAGTGAGTCCCGCACGGCCTGTGTTGGACCCCTAGCCCAAGGTCTCCTTCATTGACATAGTTTATGTCCAAGCACACGATGTTCCCACCTTTCCCTCCCTCCACCCCCGCCACAGCAGCAAGCTGGGCTCATGGGGTCTCGAGGTTTCTTGCCCAGGACATTCTGTCCAGCCTTCCCTCTTGTGTGGATCCATTTGGCAAGAGAAGTTTATGATTTCTTTTAAAAAGCAAGGAAGTGTGCTGGGCTTGGCTCAGTGGTAGAGTGTTTGGCAGGTTTGTGGGAGACCCTGAGTGACACCCCAGCACCATAAGAGGAGAAAATAGGCAGCTTGATAGCCCCCGGGGTACTTAATGGCAGCCCCTGTGCTCCTTCATGTGGGTCACGGCTGGCTTTATGCGGCTCCTTCCTCACACTTTGATATTGGGTGCTCAAAGTGGCTAGTTCCCAGCTTTGTGTCCATTGTGAGACCCAGGGAGGGTCACTGTGTGACTGGGACCTTGGTCGCTTGCTGAGCGTGGGGGGAAGGCTACCCTCTGAGCAAAACAGGTGCCACCATCATCAAATTAGCTGTATCTGTTTGCAAGCATCAATCATGGGCCTGTGGACTGCTGACATTCCCTCAGAGAAGGAGGAGATGGGGAGGGTCAGTGGCTCCTCACCTGAGATTCCATTCAATCCTCCCAGGCACGAATATGCAATCTGTCCTAATTGCACATGGTCTTGGGGGTCTCAGGGAGGGGATACACTGGGGAAAGTCAACAGAAAGGGGGCTTCATCTATGTGGCTTTGGGGAAGCCATCATCCATGCTGGGTGCAGACCTTCCAGTGTGGCTGGTCTGGGCTCATACTTCCTGTACTTTGTATCCCTGCACTGTGCTCTGATATAACATAAGCCCAATAAACTCATAGGTTCCCCACGGTGAACTTGGGAATAATCGTACTTTGACCTGTCACCGGGATCTTATGAGGAGGGAGTACAAGAGTTTTAAGTGTCCTAGTTTGGTTTCTGTGATAAACACCATGACCATAAGCTACTTGGGGAAGAAAGGGTTTATTTTGTTTTTACGAGGTATATATAGTTCATTATTGAGGGAACTCAAGGATGGAACTTGAAGCAGAAACCATGTAGGAACTCTGCTTGCTGACGTGCTCCCAGGCTCATATACTGTCTTCTTACGCAGCACAGGCCCACCTGCCTGGGGATGGTGCCACCTGCAGTGGGCTGGGCCCTCCCACATCAACCAACAGTCAAGAAAATGGCCACAGACACACTCGCGGGCCAGTCTGATGAAGGCAGTTCTTCAGTGGAGGATCTTTCCACCAAGAATAGCTGGCTTAGTAAGGACCAGCCTCTCGGTTTTCCTGTGCTAAAAGAAATGCTCCCTCACTCCCCCCTCCCATTCTCCAGCCTCTTTCCCGAGTCTCCTTTCATGTTTGGATATGCCTTTTGTAGTCTCCCTCTGCCTGCTCTGGAGAGACATCACTGAAGAAGGCAGAGGCAATGTGTGAAGTCAAACAGGCCAGTTAGAAGAAGCCTACAGACCAAATCTGGCCCTCTGCCTGCTTTTGGACATAAAGTTTTATTAGAACAGAAATCTGTGTATTTGTTTACTTATTACTGTTGGCTGCTTTGAGATACAAGGACAGGGCTGAGCAGTTGACAGACAGAGGGATGGCTCCCTCTCTCAACCTACTTATTTCCTGTGTGACCTTCACAGAAGGTTTGCTGAGCCCAGGGCTGTCTGCTGCTTGGGTTAGGATTAGCTGTTCAGGAAGCTGTGTTAAGGTGGATGTGAACTGGGCAGTTTGTGTAGGGGACTCTGGGAAGAGGAAGGCAGCTCGCAAGTGCCTCTGCCTGGGAGGCAGAAGGGCTCTCCCAAGGTCTTTTGAGGAGGTAGAGAAGGAGCTGAGGCAGATGAGGTCAGGCAGGTGAGGGAGGAGGGCAGGCCAGAGAGGATCCCATGAGCCCCTGCAGCTGTGTGGGGTGACGTAGTGCCGGTTAAGTTGGGTGGAAGACTTGAGGACAGATCTGGACAGCCCCACCAGCCATTCCTTTGTTAGGTCAGTGTCCGCACACGGCTTGACTCCCCCACAGAGCACTCCCGATGTGTGCACAGCCCTTCACCTCCAGTTCCCCCATGGTCATCACCCCTCCCTGCCAGTCCTCTGTCCCACCATCAGGCTACACAGCTCTCTGCAGCCATGGTCCTTCTGTACGCCTATCTGCTCTGAGCTCCCAGAGACTCCTCTCAGCTCTGCTGGAAATTACATCAAGGCAATGAACTCGTGGTAGGCACAGCTGCCCCTCAGTGTATCCTGTGGCACCTGGGTAGGATCATGCTTTGCCTCTCTAACCCTGTGGCCAACTCAGGATGTGTGTTCTTTCTCAGGCTGAAGTGTAGCCGGGGTTGACTCTGAGTTCCGGGGTACAGTCTTCTCTTGTGTATGAGCAGCTTCGTTGAGATCCAGTTCCCGGCCGTATGCTGTGGTCTAGACTTCTGTGTGTGATGCCTCCTTCCTCCACATATTGAAATCCTCATTCTTAAGGAGGTGGCAGTTGGACTACGAGGGCCGAATCCTTGAGAAAAGGATGTGTCCATCCCAGGATGCCTGAGAACAGAGTGTGGTGGTGTTTGCCTGCATTTCCAGCATTAGAGGGTTGGGGTAGGAGTCTTGAGTTCAAGGTCATCCTGAGCTAATTAGGAAAACTCTGTCTACAAACGAAATAAACACAAAAGCAAGGGCTGCAGGTATAGCTCAGTGGCAGACCGCCCCCTCTCATTTGTGTAAGTGTGGTGTATATGCACGTGGTAATACACCTGTGTCCATGGCCAGAGGCCAGAGGAGGATGTTGGCACCCTGATCTATCACTTTCCGCCTCATTCACTTGAAACAGGGTCTCTCACCGAGCCTGGCATGAGGCCGGCAGCCAGCCAGCCCCAGTGATACTCCTGCCTCTGGCCCTGCCAGCAGTGGTCAGAGGTGAGGGTGCAGCCATGCCTGGCTTTTTACAGTGCTGGGATTTGAACTCACGCCCTTGTGTTTGCACAGCAAGCATTCAGATCCATGAGCAGTCTCTCCAGCCCACTGAGCCATCCACAGTGGCAGAAGTCTTGGCTTGCAAAGGCAGGACCATGAGTTCCATTCCCTCAAGCCCTCAGGAGTCCCCCAGAGTCCCCCAGAGCCCCTGAAAGTGTCTTTGCTCCCCTACCATGTGAGAGCCCTTGATGTGGGAAGGCTACTGTCCAGAGCAAGCCTCACTCCCCAGTCGTGGGCTCCATCCTCACCTTTGACACTGTGCTTTAAGTCTCCAGACTGCGTGAATACGTTTGTGGTCCATAAGCCACACAGTCTGTGCGTTTTTTCCTAGCAGTCTGAAGGACAATGTCTCCGCAGGATTCTCCCCTTGAACGTGCCCGTCACATAGCCACCATCCCCGGTGTCAGCACAGGTCCATCGCATGGAAAAGTGTGTTCTTACTCCATACCCTGGTCCCGAAGGCCACTCTACTTCTTCTCTGTGGATTCCCCTGATTTGGACACTTACATGGAGCCATGTAGTGGATGGTCTCCTGTGCCTATCTTCCTTTACTCAGTGGAGGATCCTAAAGTTCACCCATGTTTTTAGCAGGGGCAATGTTATATTACTTTTTAGGAATTAATAATATTCCATTGGAGTGTCCCACCACAGTCCTTTCAAATATTCCCTGTTGGGACTATCAATCATTTAAAACAGGAATATATATATACATACATATAAGTATAGAGGAATATATATATACATACATATATATATATATATTTCTGTGAAGGGCCTAATAGCAAATGATTTTAGCTTTATGAGTCACACGGACTGCAACTATTCAAGTTCACCGTTGTAGCTCAAGCCACTTAGACAGCACATGTGAGCTAAGGCTGCTTTAAGTTGTCTTTAATGATAAGCCGAATGATAGGCCGTCGTTGGTAGACCTGTAGGTTAAAGGCTTCATTAAAGTATTTTTAAATCTCCTGTCTGCTGCATGCACCTTGGACATGGGCCCACAGCTCACATTTACTCAGGTGTTTCTGTGGACAGTCACTGCTGTCTTGGTTTATCCTGGAGTTGGTAATGGCTTAGGTTTTTACACACCTAACACATCTCTCCATGCGTCTTCGCATATGGTCAAACCTGGCTGGCCTCTTTTCTCCCTGTAGCGGGTGCTCTGAGATGCTCTGAGGTCCAGACAGGGGCCCCGGCATACACAGCCTGCTGCCTTCTCCACAAGTTTCACCTTTTTGTTCCCCGTCACGGTCCATCTTGCTTGGCAACTTAATTGGATTTGAATCAACTAAGAGACACACCTCTGGGCAAATCTATGAGTTTTCTCAGGAAGGTTTACCTGAGAGGAAAGAGCCTCCCCCAGACTGGGCAGCCCCTTCCGGCAGGGCCCGGATGTGAAGGGATTTGAAGGAACCGCTGCTACCTGTCTTTAGTCTTTGCCCCTTGCTGGTGAGTGCATCTGCTCGGTGGCCGCCCAGCTGCAGCTGCTGCTGTCCTTTGCTGGCATCAGAACCTAGCCTCTGCACCAGTGTCTCTCTAGGAACCCCACCTCCTAGGTCTTCATACCAAACTGGGACTTCAGAGGCACCTAGCCTCATGGACTGAACAGCTATGGGGTTCTCAGCGTCTCCAGCATGAAGGTAGTAGCTATTGTTGGGGTACCAGACCACCTCTATGTAACCAACGCAATAAATCCTTTCACTATACATCTGTTGTACCAGTTCTGCTCCATTAGAGAACTCTGGCTGAGACACTCTCTAGACTTGTTTTAAAATTATTATTATTGGTTTTTTTTGAGACAGGGTTTCTCTGTGTAGCCCTGCCTGTCCTGGAACTCTCTCTGTAGACCAGGCTGGCCTCAAACTCAGAGATCCGCCTGCCTCTGCCTCCTGAGTTCTGGGATTAAAGGTGTGCATCACCAGTCTGGCCTACTTGTTTATTTTATGTGTATGGGTTTTGCCTGCATGTATGGCTCTGTACTATATGTGTGCCCGGTGCCCATGGAGGTCAGTGGAGGGTGTCAGATCCCCTGGCACTGGAGTTACAGACAGTTGTGAGCTGCCATGTGGATGCTGGGACTTGAACTTGGGTCCTCTGGAAGAGAAGCCGGTGCTCTTAACCATGGAGCCATCATCTCTCCAGCCTGTCCCTGGTCTAAGCGCACCACGCTCTCTGAAAATTTCCTGTGGTTTCCCGTTCCGTCATTTCAGTCCAGGCCCCTGTTTGAAACCAATTTCGCCTGCACTCCTGCAGCATTCCCCACTAAACCCAGATTTACATGTTGTAGACAAGTTCAGAGCCATTGGGATTTTGAGTCAAGCTGTTCTTTTTCTGGAAGCTTCTGTTCTTGGTGTGTGGAGTCATCATCCTGGGGTTGGCTTGGATGTGTTTGGAGTGTCCCCAGGTTCCTTCGTTGGAGGCCTGGTCCTCAGTGTGGCTGTGACTGAGGTGCTGGGACACCACTCTGCAGACATAAAGTGGTTCCCAGGGACCCTGGTTGGTTCTCGGTGGAGAACTAGGTTTGTTCTGCTCTCTGGCTCTGGTCTCACTGTGGCGCGCTTCCTGCTCACTCTCCTGCCTTCTTACCTCCTACATGACATGGCAGGCTGAGAGCTTAGCTTCTCAAACCTCTTTTCTTTATAAATTACCCAGCCCCCAGTGTTTCATTAAAGCAACGGGCGGTGGGGGAACCAATGCTCTATGCCATTATTTTCCTTTTTGGAGGCTTAATACATCTTGCGATCTGAAGACTCGCGCCCTTCAGTTGTGGGACACTTTTGGGTATTATTTCTTTGATAATTTTATCCTCTTGTCTCAGAACGCTTTCTGGATTGCCTGTCTGTCAGATGTTGGACCTCCTGGCTCCATAGTCTAACTCTTTAATTAAAAGGGAAAACAAAATTCAATTCCTATTGTATATATGCCTTTGCCTTTTGTTCTGTGTTCTGGGAACTTTCTCAAGTTTCTTTCCCCCCAATGCTTCTATTGACTTCAATTTGTGATTGTATTTTTAGCTTCCCAGCATTCTCCTTCCGGTCTCATGGACGTGCCGACTCTTCTGTGTGATGTTAATGATAGATCCTTTTGAAGTCTTCTCTCTGCAGAGCATGGAGCCACGTGTCGTCCAGTATTAGGTCACAGATAACCTCCAAACACAGTAGCTGAAGACAACAAATGGTTTTCTCTCCTGGCTTCCATGGCCAGGATCTGGTAGGGCAAGGCTGGTGGCTCTGGATCAGGGTCTCTTTGCAGCCAATGTGTCAGCCAGGTTTGACAGGGACAAGGGATCCGCTTCCAAGCTCAGTCACTTGGTTGTTGGCAGGAGGCCTGGGTTCCTCGCCACATGCGCCTCTCCATATGGCTGCCTGACATGGAAGTTGGCGTCCCTTGAGCGGGGGAGGGGGAACCAAGATGGAAGCTGTAGCTGTCTTGGAACCCTTGCCTCAGAGGGCTGATCATCCTTCCTGCATGTTGCTTTGGCCACACAGCCAGTCCTGAGCCGAAACCCCCGCTAGGCATGAATACAGAAAGGCGACCATCGCAGAGATAGCCACATGGTGTTTGTTCTAAATTCTCCTGCTTGGTGCTCATGCTGGAGGCTTTTTGCAAATATCCGGCCTTCTGTCTGTCCCTCATGTTCAAGATGGTGCATGAGACTGACCTTAGGGAAAGCCTGGTGGCTGCCAGTATTTGCAATCCCCCCCCCCAGAAGCTGACCCTGAGGTAGGAATTGAGGGTGAGCGGTTTACTTGGCAGTGGAAGGGTCCCACAGGGATGGGGATGTCGGTCATGAACGGCGTAGTGCTGAGCAGGTGCATGGTTCTTTAGTCACCTGGTCCCGGTGTAGCAATCGGCCCTGCAGGGATCTTTGAGTGGCAAACAGCTCGTACTTGAGGGTCACTCCACAGGTGGGAGTGGAGGAGCTGGAGAGTGTACCCCAACTGAACCCATTGATTGGTTTGGGGTAAGTCCTGGGACCCTTTGCCGGAGGGTGGAGCAGCTCTTTGAGCTGCGAGGCAGTGCCTGTGAGTTGAGACGGGACCCACAGCTGATGTGCAGGTATGCACAGAAGTGGCCCCAAACCACATGACCCTGGGCTCCCTACAGGTCAAAGGGTAGACATCTGCTCTGTAACATGTGTCAAGCTGTGTGTAGGTTTTTCATCCAGGGAGCTCATAGCCTTTGCAAAAACGTGTCCTCTGATTGTGGGAGAGGCTACAGATCTGGTTCTGAGCTGGAGTTGGTAGGGGAGGATGGCTGGAGGCTGCTGCTCTGGGCAGAAACTTCTGTTTATGCCCGTGTTCCATGTTGTGCTTGACCCCAACCTCCGTGAACCTAACATCAACTACTGCACCCCAGACCTGCTCTGCATCCACCTTTGTGCTGACTCTGGATCTGAAGGCAGGACTGGGTCACTCAGGTGACGGTGTGGTGGAAGGGTCTGGGGGGGGGTCTCAGGACTTCAGGGCATTGGTTGCTCTGCCCCATTCTGGGGTGGGGCGAGAGTGTTCTAGTGGCTTATGCCTCTTTGGTGTTTCTTTAGGCTATGCGTGACCCTGGGGGAGGTGGCAGAGAGCTGACTCGGCCTGAGGTTTCCCAGCATCCGATGGTGGCGGTGTGGGAAGCAGCTATGTTTAGAGATAATGACTGTCTGTGCAGAGGTATTCGGCAACCTCCCTGGCAGTGCCTCTGTTAACTGGAAGCACAGGACCTCACTGCTCTCTGCACACTCAGCCTTGTCATGGCCAGGGAGCAGCAAAGGACACTGATGGTGTCTGGAGGGAGAAACTGGTCCCTGTCAGGGACTGTGTTCCTCAGAGCCGTTGCTGTGGACTTGTCAGGTGACTGACTCCCTGGCATGGGCTCTGGCTACAGTCATACAGTCCACAGGCTGACTAAGGCATCCTCACCCTGGGGACACATACTGGCCACACATTCTGTGGCACACTCTATGCAGGGAGATCATATAGACACACCCACACCCACAGGTGCACACTCAGATCACACAGACATTCACAGACACACTCACACCCACAGGTGCATACTTGGATCACACAGACACACTCACACACCCACAGGTGCACACTCAGATCACACAAACACACATACACCCACAGGTGCACACTCAGATCACACAAACACATCCACACCCACAGGTGCACACTCAAATCACACAGACACATCCATACCCACAGGTGCACACTCAGATCACACAGACACACCCATACCCACAGGGGCACAATCAGATCACACAGACACACCCACACTCACAGGTGCACACTCAGATCACACAGATACACAGACACACCCACAGGTGCACACTCAGATCACACAGACACACCCACACCCACAGATATACACTCACACCCACAGATGTACACTCAGATCACACAGACACATCCACAGGTGCACACTCAGATCACACAGACACACACACCCACAGGTTCACACTCAGATCACACAGATACACAGACACACCCACAGTGCACACTCAGATCATACAGACACATCCACACCCATAGGTGCACACACAGATCACACAGACATACACAGACACAAATACACACACACATACACACACACACAGGTGCACACTCAGCCACAGCAGGAGAAAATGGCCATGGAAAATAAGGCTGAGAAAAGGCCCCCAGGGCTTCCTGACCCAGTGTGCCCTGGTGTGGCCTGATGCCATGATCTTATACAGGGCTCATTTCTGCCAAGGCAAGGATTGTGCAAAGTCCTGGGTAAGGGGTGTGTGAATCATACAGGCAGCTGGGGAGGAGCATTTTAATTTTTTTTTTTTGTTTTTTTTCGAGACAGGGTTTCTCTGTGTAGCTTTGCGCCTTTCCTGGAGCTCACTTGGTAGCCCAGGCTGGCCTTAAACTCACAGAGATCCACCTGCCTCTGCCTTCCGAGTGCTGGGATTAAAGGCGTGCGCCACCACCGCCCGGCCATTTTTAATTTTTTAAAGAGATCTTTTTGTATTTAAAAAGATTTATGTGGATCCAGTCCTGGTGGTGCACACCTTTAATCTCAGCACTCAGGAGGCAGAGCCAGGTGGATCTCTGTGAGTTCGAGGCCAGCCTGGTCTACAGAGCGAGTTCCAGGACAGCCAGGACTGTTACACAGAGAAACCTTGTCTCAAAAAATAAAAAAAAAATTGTTTATGTGTCTATGTATCTCTGTGTGTATGCAAGTGTGCATGTGTGCAGGTGCCCTTGGGGGCTGGAAGAGAGCATTGGATCCCCTGGAACTGGAGTTATGGCAGTTGTGGGTGCTAGGACGTGAACTGGGGTCCTTTGTCAGAGCAGTGTGTGCTCTTACCCACTGAGCGGTCTCTCCAGCCTGAGAAGAGCATTCTGATGGCTCAGAGAGTGCAAAGGTCCTGAGACAGGAGGGGGCGGGCAGGGTGGTGAATAATAGAAGACTGCAAGGGCAGTGGAG
>CABHPQ010149355.1:0-10703 GCA_902168405.1 Peromyscus aztecus | reverse complement strand
TGTGCGCGCGCCGGGGTGCGGATAGCGGAGGGGGAGGAGGGGCTGCCTCAACTTACGCAAAGGACCTAGGGCCCCTCGCAATTGTCCCCCTTGCGGGGGTGAGACGGAACGGGACTTCTTTCTGTCTTCTCCCCAGTGTCAGAGCCCTATTCCCCTCCAGATGCAAATACCACCCCCCATCACTTTCACTCATTAAGAGGGGAAAAAAAAAGACGACCTGGGGTGATTTGGGGAGTGGGATCCGTCCTGAGCCCTGACCAAGTCTGTTGTCATAGCAACCCTTTCCAACCTGAAGGCCTCTTCCAGCCCCCTCCCATTTTGCGTATGTGGAGCCCCGAACCTCTACTATCATTGCACCAGGAGGAGGTTGCTAAGGTAACCCAAGTCCCTGGTGGTTCTTCTGACCCTATCCTCATCAGTTACTATGGCAACCTCTCCTCACCTAGTGCTCAGGTAGAGAAGAACCCAGCCCCAAAGACATTCCTCTAAGAAGAATGCCTCAGCCCCACCCCTCCCCCAGCCAACCCAGTTGACATTACCATGGTAACCATCTCCCCTTCCCCTATGGGAGGTCCGTGGACAAACCAACCAGGTGTTTTTATTTAGAGGAGAAGTGCTGCTGTGGGACAGTTGCTATGGTTACAGGGCCTGGACCATTTCCAGGGAGATGAGAAACAGTCAAAACCATGCCCTGGTTACCATAACAGGGCAATCTCCCACCTTCTAGTGATCCAGAAAGATAGGGGATGCTTTAGGATTATCTCCAAAGGATGCATGTGTCTAGGGAAGAGGTTGTCATGGTAACAGCTGCTGTCACGTCTGCCCTTGGACACCATCATGGAGGAAGGATAGTTAGATCTGATAACTGATACACCTTCTACCCATCCACCCCACTCCTGAGAAGTGGTAACCCAGCTTATGGACTTCAAACAGAAAAGAAAGAGTCCTCGACTTCTTTTGTGGGTAGGATGAAATTGAGCTTTGTTGCATGGAGTTGGCTCATTTGATGTTTTCTGGTTCCTCCCTCAGCAGAGCAGATTACTCAAGGTGGAGCCACCCTCCTTGATCACCCTCAGCCTGAAACCTAGGGAGGTAAGAAGTCCCCTTGACGTCACAAGAATCACATAGATACTGCCCTTTCTGTGTCCTTAAAGGCTTTCCTGAATAGACCTCCTTTTAGTACCTACCTGGGTGACGAGGCTCAGGCCAAATCCAAGTGATACACTTACATACACCTTAAAAATATCACATATGTATATTGTGTGCATGTACATGTGTAAGAGGTCGGAGTTGATTCGTTCCTTCTGTTGTGTGGGTCCTGGAAATCAAATTCAGGTCAGACTTGGTGTCAAACACTTTTACCTGCTGGGCCATCTCAGGCTTTATGCACTGTTTTGTTGTTGTTTTTTGTTGGTTTGGAATTTTTCTGACAGTCTCACGTAGCCCAGGCTGGCCTCAAACTCAAGCAGTGGCCAAGGATGACCTTGAATTTTTAATGCTCCTGCCTCCACCTCCCAAGAGCTGTGATTACACACCACTTCTAGCATATAAAATGTTGGGGGGGATGGATGAAAACCCAGTAAGATCTCAGCTTCACTCTCCCTTCCCTGACCACGCTTCCTAGTTAAGTTCCTGTGTTACTCACTAATGCCCCCTGCTGGTCTCCTACCTAAGTTGTTTTGGTTTGCCTGTCTTCTCGGGACCACAGAACACAGATCTCTGAACACAGGGGCTGGGGTTGGGAGAGTGCTTGTGGAAGATGGTGGTGCATGCCTGTAATACCAGCCCAACCCTTGGTAGGTAGACTCATCCTCAGCTATATACCTAATTCAAGGTCAGCCTGGCCCACATTGAGACCCTGTCTCAAAAACAGCCTGGCACAGAGTACTTGGTAAGTACCCACTTGATATACTGACTTCAGTTGATAAGTCATGTGGCATATTCAGCTCTTCAAGCACCTGTCTGTCAGCTTAGCTCTGGAAGAGATGTGGTGAAAGAACTGGGCTATGTGATTGATTGCAAAAAAAAAAAAAAGAACCAGAGTTGGGTGGACATAGTGGCATATGCCTGTAATCCCAGCAGTCCAAAGGGCAAGAGTTTCTTAGTTCAAAGCCAGCTTTCAATACACAGTGAGATCCCATCTCACAAAGCAAGATGATTTACTTGGGTTTTTCAGGGGTGTGTGTGTGTGTGTGTGTGTGTGTGTGTGTGTGTGTGTGTGAGACAAGGTCTCATTGTGTAGACCAGGCTGGCCTCAAACTCTAGAGATCCTCTTGTTTCTGCCTCTAGAATACTGGGATTAAAAGTGAGTACCACAGCCGGGCGGTGGTGGCGCACGCCTTTAATCCCTTCTCTAGGGAGGCAGAGGCAGGCAGATCTCTGTGAGTTCGAGGCCAGCCTGGTCTACAGAGCGAGATCCAGGAAAGTCGAAAAGCTGCACAGAGAAACCCTGTGTTTGCACAAACAAACAAAAAAAAGTGAGTACCACTGTGCCCTTTGGTTTACTAGTTTGAAGTAGGATTCCAGAGCTAGCTTCTTGCATCATGTCCCATGTTCCCCTTCTCTGCTGTGTGACTTTAAGCAAGTGAGTTTACCTCTCTGTGCCTCAGCTTCCTCGCTTTATTTTTATTTAAGTGTTTGAGTGTTTTGCCTGCCTGCATGTCTGTGTACTAACTACATGCATGCCCGGTGCCCATGGAGGCCAGAAGAGGGCACCAGAGCCCCTGGAACTGGAGTTACAGACAGTTGTGAGCAGCCTTGTGAGTGCCGGGAATCGAATTCCAGGACTCTGGAAGAGCAGCCAGTGCTCCTCACTGCTGAACCACCTCTCCAGCCCTGTTTTGTGTTTGTTTGATTGGGATTTCCCCCTCTTCCTTATTGTACTGGGGATGAAACATTTTAACACTGTGCAATTATTCCACTAAAAGCCACACCCTTGGGGAACTCCTTGATGGTGAATTCTAGGCTAGGCTTCTATTGCTAAGCCATGCCCCCAGCCCTCTTTAAAATAAAAATAAAAACAGGGCCTGTAACCCTGGCTATCCTGGAATTCGCTGTGTAGACCAGACTGGCTTTGAACTTATGGAGATCCACCTGCCTCTGCCTCCTGAGTGCAAGGGTTAAAGGGCAGCAGCTGTTGCCTCTTTCCTCCTCCTCTTCCTGCTTTTGGGTTTTTGTTTTATCTCTTGAGGCAGAAAGTCTTACTATGTAGCTGATGCTCTCCTTGAACTCTCCATCCTGCTGCTTCTTTTCTGAGGGCTGTTTTGTTTTGTTTTGTTTTTCGAGACAGGGTTTCTCTGTGTAGTTTTGGTGCCGGTCCAGGATCTCGCTCTGTACTCGAACTCACAGAGATCCGCCGGGCTCTGCCTCCTAGAGCAGGGATTAAAGGTGTGCGCCACCACCGCCCAGCTTGGAATACTGCTTTTAAAAATTGTGATCATAGCCGGGCGTTGGTGGCGCACGCCTTTAATCCCAGCACTCGGAGGCAGAGTCAGGCGGATCTCTGTGAGTTCAAGGCCAGCCTGGGCTACCAAGTGAGTTCCAGGAAAGGCGCAAAGCTACACAGAGAAACCCTGTCTCGAAAAACCAAAAAAAAAAAAAAATTGTGATCAAATACACATGACCTCAAATATATCGTCTTAACCAGGCTTGCACACACAGCTCAGTGGTACATTTACAACTATGTGGTGTCCCACATCAGTAAACTCAACAATGGGAGGTAGCTGCAGAAAGATCAGCTGTCCAACCTAGGAAGTCCTGGAGGGCAAGTCCTGAGATCAGATCCAGGTCTAGAGGGGTTGAGGGTTTGAGGGAGGGGCCTGCCGACAACCTGCTCCAGTCTCCCTTTTCATCCTATCTCCCCAGGATGCCTTGGACATCCCCGCTAGGGTCTGACATCGGGCCCCATGCGGCTCACCCGCTGCTGGGCTGCCCTGGCAGCCGCCATCATCCTCAACCTCCTAGTCTTCTTTTATGTGTCGTGGCTACAACACCAACCCAGAAACTCCCGGGCACGGGGCCTCCGCCGTATTCCTGCCACTGGTCCCCGAGTCACCGTCCTGATTCGGGAGTTTGAGGCCTTTGACAACGCGGTGCCGGAGCTGGTGGATTCCTTCCTGCAGCAGGACCCAGCCCAGCCCGTAGTGGTGGCGGCGGACACGCTCCCTTACCCACCCCTGGCCTTGCCTCGCATCCCCAACGTTCGCCTGGCGTTGCTCCAGCCGGCCCTGGACCGGCCAGCCGCGGCCTCGCGCCCAGAGACATACGTGGCCACCGAGTTCGTGGCCCTGGTGCCTGACGGAGCGCGGGTCGAGTCACCAGGCCACCTGGAGCGTATGGTGGAGGCGCTCCGGGGGAGCAGCGCCCGCCTAGTAGCCGCCCCGGTCGCCACCACCAACCCTGCGCGGTGCCTAGCACTGAACGTCAGCCTGCGGGAGTGGACTGCGCGCTATGGTCCAGCGCCCAGCGCGCCCCGCTGCGACGCCCTAGATGGTGATGCTGTGCTGCTGCTGCGCTCCCGAGACCTCTTCAACCTCTCGGTGCCCCTGGCGCGGCCTCTGGCCACCAGCCTCTTCTTGCAGACTGCCCTACGGGGCTGGACAGTGCAGCTGCTGGACTTGACCTTCGCCGCAGCGCGCCAACCTCCGCTGGCCACGGCCCACGCGCGCTGGAAGGCGGAACGCGAGGGCCGCTCGCGGAGGGCGGCACTACTGCGCACACTGGGCATCCGCCTGGTGAGCTGGGAGGGCGGGCGGCTCGAGTGGTTCGGCTGCAGTAAGGAGAGCGCGCGCTGCTTCGGGACAGTGGCGGGCGACACACCCTCCTACCTGTACGAGGGACGCTGGACACCGCCCTGCTGCCTGCGCGCGCTGCGCGAGACTGCCCGCTACGTGGTGGGCGTGCTGGAGGCGGCAGGCGTGCGCTACTGGCTGGAGGGCGGCTCGTTGCTGGGTGCAGCCCGCCACGGCGACATTATCCCTTGGGACTACGACGTAGACCTGGGCATCTACCTGGAGGACGTGGGCAACTGCGAGCAGCTGCGGGGCGCCGAGGCTGGTTCAGTAGTGGACGAACGCGGCTTCGTGTGGGAGAAGGCGGTGGAGGGCGACTTCTTCCGAGTGCAGTACAGTGAGAGCAACCACCTGCACGTGGACCTGTGGCCCTTCTACCCCCGCAATGGGGTCATGACCAAGGACACGTGGCTGGACCACCGGCAGGATGTGGAGTTCCCGGAGCACTTCCTGCAGCCGCTAATCTCCCTGCCGTTTGCCGGCTTCATGGCACAGGCCCCTAACAACTACCGCCGCTTTCTGGAACTCAAGTTCGGGCCCGGCGTCATCGAGAACCCTGAGTACCCCAACCCTGCACTCTTAAGCTTGACAGGTGGCTGAAACCCTGGTGCTCATATCTGGTGCTGGAGCACAGCAGGGTACAGGAAGCTGTTCTTTGCCTTTGGAGGTCGTGTGGACCTGGACAAGCTTGTTTGATTGGGCAGTGAGGCTGTGCACTGGAGAAAAAAAGAGGTGAACTTGCCAAGGAATACTTGAGGGAGCCCACAGGAAAAGTCCAGCTTTGGCAGGAACCCTGCCAAAGATTGAAGCAACATACATATTCTTAAACCATGAGCTGGGGCTGTGTGTGTGGAGCCTATCCCATCCTAGTAATGGAGGGAAGTGGTGGCCTTTGATGGACAGGCCCAGGGATTAGAGCCCATCCTCAGGGCTTCGCATAGTCTCTGCCCTGTGTTCCAGAGCCCTAGGCCCTTGGAAAGTGAGGTCCGGAGGACAGACCAGCCAGCCTCAGTCTACCACGTACAACTTAGGAGGCCCTGGACCAGTCTTGCTTTCTGCCTGTTTCCTCTCAGATACCCAATACCTCCATTGGTGTCTAGAATCCTCAGGATCCTTGACTGTAGTGTTTGCTTCCTCCACTGGAGGGCGCATCTGCCCCTCTCCTTTTCGTCTTTGATGACTGCCAGCCTCTCTGCTCCATAGCCATCTTGGAGTGGCTGTGGGTGGTGGGACAGCACGGGCCACCTCCTCTCCTCCTTGAATGGGGCACTTCCTTTGAGAGCGGTGCGTGAGGCATCTGCTGCTTCTAACCCCTTTGTGCACCTGGAAGACTAGCAGGGCTCTGGTTTGGGATCCTGGCTGACGTATTTATTACCTCTTTCAGTCCTCTGCACCGGCTTCCCCACTTGCCTGGAGGGGTAAACCTTTGCCATAGCTCACAGTTACAGAGCGCTTACTGCGGCCCAGGCATACGCACGAATGGATTTATCCTCACTCCTACCCCCTTAATTACCAGCTGCTAATACATCCATTTCCCAGGATAACTGGGGCCAAAATGGCAGTTATTTGCCCATGACCAGAGAGTTTAGAAAGTGGCCAATAGGGGACTTGAGTTCAGTCCATCATTTCAAGGTCCTCCTTATGTCCTGCTCCAGAAATAGTACCCAAGTGGGGCCTTGCAGTGGTTGCGCCATTTAACGGGTTAAAAATAACTTTCCTTATTTGATTATGCATATAAATCATGTTCAAACCACTATTATCAGGCTGTATAGTGTTAAATAAGGCTTAAATTATGTTACTTTAAAATTAAAAAATTCAAGATGGACAAAGCTTTTGTTTTCTTGCTTCAAGGATTTGTTCCACACACTTCCTGGATGTGTGTTTCCCCCACCCCCCACCCCCCCCCCCCCCCCATTTATTTTATTGGGAGGAGCAGGGTTTGAGACAGGGTCTGACTTTGTAGCCTAGGCTGGCTTCAAACTTAGGATCCTCCTGCCTCCGAATCTGGAGTGCTGGGATGACAGGTGTGTACCAAAACGTCTGACCCAACGGAGGATTTCTCTTGTTGTCCCTTGACCCAAGGTCTGTCCTTGTTGTGGATCCCAGGCTGGCCTGCAATGTGTAATTCTCCTGCCTCAGTCTCCCAGGTGCTGGGGTTATAGATACGTGCCCCTACACTCTGGTCCTGATTTAAAAAACAACACAGGGCTAGGGATGTAGCCACAGATTTATCTAGCCTGCACAGGCCCCAGGCTTGATCATCTGTACTACAAAATAATACTAGCTAACTATTAAAGCACGGGACGCCAACACAGCAGTATGTATTTGTGATCTCAGCTGTTTAGGAGGCTGAGGCTGGAGTGTTTCCAGCCCAGGAGTTCAAGGCCAGCCTTCAACACAGCAAGACCCCATCTCAACCAAACTAAAGGAACCCCCAGGAGTGGTGGTGTCTGCCTACAATACAGCCTCAGCCCTGGAGAGGTGGAGGCAGGGGGCGCAGGACTTCAAGGCCATCATCAACTACATGGACAGTTCCAGGCCAGCCTGGGCTACAAGTGACCATGTCTCAAACAAACAAACAAACAAACCAACTATCGGGCCAAGCATAGTGGTGCACTCCCTTAGTCCCAGCACTCGGGAGGCAGAGGCAGGAGGATCTCTGTGAGTTCGAGGTCAGCCTGGCCCACGTAGCAAGCTCCAGGATAGCCAGGACTACACAGAGAAACCCTGTCTCAATCAAAAAGAAAAGGAAGAAGAAAGAAAGCAGGCTGAACAAGCCATAGAGAGCAAGCCAGTAAGCAGCACTCCTCCGCGGCCCCTGCCTCAGTGCCCGCCTCTGTTCTGCGCTGACTTCCTTCAGTGATAGTTTGTGACCTGAGAGTTGTAAGATGAAATCAACCCTTTTCTCCCCAAACTGCTTTTGGTCATGAAGTTAGGGTTTCTTGTTTCTTGTTTTGTTTTTCTGAGACAGGGTTTCTCTGTGTAGCCCTGGCTGTCCTAGAACTCACTCTGTAGACCAGGCTGGCCTCGAACTCACAGAGATCCACCTGCCTCTGCCTCCTGAGTGCTGTGAGCGCACCAGCACACTTGGCTAGGTAAAGAAACTATTGAAGGACATCCTGAGGTCACAGCTGAGCAAACCCTCTCCCATACAATGAAATAATAATAATGATGATGTCAGTAAGAAGGCTCAGCAGGTAAAAACAACTTGCTGCCAAGCCTGACAGTCTGAGTTGGATCCCCAGGCCCCACATGGTAAAGAAGTATGCATGCCCTTCCCCAGTAAATTAATAAAGACTGTGTAAATTTACTACTTCACCAACTAATGATCAGCAGAAGAGAAATGATTTCTACATTTGAATAATCTATACATCCAGACCAGACCAACTGAATGTTAGCCTTCCGTGCAGGCAAAAATACCATTGATCTACACCCCACATTGAAGTCTTCATTGTAAACACGAGGCCCTCTGTGAGGCTCTAGCCGCCTCTGGATTTTCCAGGAAGTGCAACACCCATGTACAATGAGGGAAGCTTGGGTCGGCTTTCATCAGAGACTCGGCCAGGGCCTGCCCATCACCTCAGAAAATCTTGTTGCCCACGGCACTGGGCAATTGGCCTCCACACATCTTCCAGCACATTTGGAGCTGCTAGTTTAGTGAGTATCAGTGTCAGACAAGCGCCTGGGGTTTCAAGAAGGGGGGGGGGGAGCGGCGGGCACATTTACATATTACAAATGACTAGCCTTTTGGCTGGGACTATAGTCAGTGGCTGAGCGGCAGAGCACTTGCTTAGCATGCAGAAGGTCTTAGGCTCAACCCCCAGCACTTAAGGAGGGTGAGGCAGAAGAAGCAGGAGCTCAAGGGCAACCTTGACTACATAAAAAATTCCAGGCCAGCCTGAGCTACATGTTGAGTTCTCAGCTAGTCTAGGCTACAAAGCAAGACCCTGTCTCAAAAAAAAAAAAAAAAAAAACCAGGACCGGAAGGAAAGAAATGAGATTTGTCCTCTGACCTCCGAATGCATGCCACATGCACAAAAATCAATAAATAAAAAAAATTTGAAAAAAAAATTAAAACAGAAACCAAGTGACTAGACTAGGTGATGGGTGGGTAAGGGATGCATGGGATGGGGGTGGGGGTTGGATTAAAGATCCTCAGAGAAGACCTTGCTGAGATGACATTTGAACAAAGATTTGAAAGAGATGAAGAAAGATCCAAGTAGAGATTTGGGCCAAAGGTGTCTAGGGGAAGGACCAGCCAGAGAAAGGGCTCTGGGGCAAGAGCCAGCCTGGCATAAGCAAGAAATAACTAGCAGGCAAGACCGGGTCAGGGGGCTTGCCACCGAGACTGAGACCTGAGTTCGATCCCCAGACCCCACATAGTGTAGGGAGAAAACTGACACATTCACACACATACATCGCACACATATCTGCACGTGCATGCACATAAACATGTATGCACACATATATATAGACACATTTTTTTTTTTGAGACAAGGTTTCTCTATATAACAACCTTGGCTGTTCCTGCAACTCATTCTGTAGACCAAGCTAGCCTCGAACTCACAGATTCAACACAACCACATCTGTGGGTCCTGGGGATTGAACTCAGATCATCTATAGGCCAGCCTGATCTACAGAGCAAGTTCCAGGACAGCCAGGGCTACATAGAGAAACCCTGTCTCGAAAAAACAGAAAAAAAAAAGAGGGAGTGGTGATGGGAGTTAACGATGGATGGATATGGTCAATATGCAGTGTATACCCTTAAGAAATTGTCAAATAATAAATAATAGATATTTACTAACAAAAGCTGAAAGGGATGCTGAGGCCTGGAGTTTCAGGCCAGCTAGGACTATGGAGTGAGACCTTGTCCCAAAAAAGCAAATCCAAACCAACAAAAAGAGAGGCCAATGCGGCTGGAGTGTGTCGGGGTGGGTGGGTGGAATGGGGTGCTGCAGAGGGCTATGAACAGCGCCTGATGAGACACCTCTGAGCGGGGAGCGGGAGCTCCCAGAAGTAGGAACTGATGCCCTCTTGTGGACATATGGGGAACCACTCAACCCGGAGAGCGCTGAGGTAGGGAGTCTCCGACGCCAAGGGTCCGGTGGACCAGGGCCAGTGTGGGAGGTGACAGGAGCCAGGTGTGGAGTTCTTTCGAGAGCAGGAAAATGTGGTGTGTGGTTGCTTGAGTATGAGACATGAAGGGCCGGGGCTGCAGCTCAGTTGGTGGAGGGTTGCCTAGAAGATACAATGCCCTGGGTTTGGTCCCCAGTGCCACATAAAACCGGGCACAGTGTCACATGGCTGTAATCCTAGCACTCAGAAGGTGGAGATAGGAGAGGCAGAAATTCAAGGTCAGTCTCAGCTACGTAGTACCAGGCAAGCTTGGGTTAAACGGGACACCGTCCAGGAAAAAATAAAAAGGAAGGAAGGAAGGAAGGAAGGAAGGAAGGAAGGAAGGAAGCCCACTGAGCCAAGCATGGCAGTGGACATCTGTAACTCAAGAGGATGGAAAGTTCAAAACCAACCTGGGAGACATAGCCAGAACCTATCTCCCAAGGAAGGAAGGAAGGAAGGAAGGAAGGAAGGAAAGAAGGAAGAGGAGGGAAAAAAGACCTACTATGTTACAACAGTTTGAAACCACTGATGTAAAGTTATTGTCCACATGTCACAGAATTCAATCTTGGGATTGAACCCAGGGTCACGTGCATGCTACGCAAGCAGTGTCTGCCATCTGAGCTGCATCCCCACCTACTCCTCTCCTGAGGCAAGGTCTGATGTAGCTTAGGCTGGCCTAGAACTCACTGTGTGAGGCCTAGCCCTCCTGACCCTCCTGCCTCTGCCTCCCAAGTTCTGAGATTATAGTATAGCATGCACGTACTACCATGTGTATACACACACACACACTCTCTC
>CABHPQ010149354.1:0-40134 GCA_902168405.1 Peromyscus aztecus | reverse complement strand
TATATATATATATATATATATATAGCCTCCATGGTTCTGTGGGTTGCAGTCTGATTGTTCTTTGCTTTATATCTAGTATCCACTTATGAGTGAGGACCTACCATGTTTGTCCTTCCGAGTCTGAGTTATCTCACTCAAGATGATATTTTCTAGTTCCATCCATTTGCCTGCAAATTTCATGCTTTCATTGTTTTTCTCTGCTGAGTAGTACTCCATTGTATATATGTACCACATTTTCTTCATCCGTTCTTCGGTTGACGGGCATCTAGGTTGTTTCCAGGTTCTGGCTATTACAAATAGTGCTGCTATGAACATAGTTGAGCATGTATCTTTGTGGTATGAATCAGCATTCCTTGGGTATATGCCCAAGAGTTGGGGGTTGGGGATTTAGCTCAGTGGTAGAGCGCTTGCCTAGCAAGCGCAAGGCCCTGGGTTCAGTCCTCAGCTCTGGGGGAACAAAAAAAAAAAAAACCAAGGTAACTGGCCTTCATGCTCTTAAGGCAGACCCTTACTGCCCGAGCCATCCTCCAGTTCCGTTCTCTTCACTTTAGTCTTTTTATCATAAGCCCCAGCCCCAACTATTTTTACTAATCTCATTTAGCTTCCTCTGACGGCTCCTGAGTTGGTCTTATTTCTGGAATGATTCGGGTTCCAGAGGGTTGTGACAGCCTTCGAGTATCACATGTCCCGGGCTGGCCAGCTGTGAGGTGAGGTGACACTATTGGCTTGTCATATTAGCTTGTCATGCTGGCTGCTCTCTCTCTTCACTGAGAGAAGCCACTCAGACACGGTTAGTTTTTGTCGGTTGTCTTTCTGTCCACCCCTACTAAACTTTTTTTTTCTTTGCATTCTGACATCAAGGTTTCCACCTCAGTACCCCTGTGGTTTGAATCTAGAGCCAGTTAGAATGTCACCACTTCTCTTTGTGAGTTGTTCCTTTTTAACATTTGTGTGTGTGTGTGTGTGTGTGTGTGTGTGTGTGTGTGTGTGTGTGTAAGAAGGGGAGAGAGAGAGAGCTCTGAGGGTTCAGGGTCTGGGAGAACCACTTCTGCTTTTTAGGTGCTGGGACCTGGACACCAAGATCACAGCTTCATTGCCCCACCATCCATGCCCTTAGGCAAACAAACAAACAAACAAAAATAAATAAAAACAAAATAACAATACCCCCCCCCAAAAAAAACAAAAACGATTAGGAAATCTGGGAGAACGGAGGCCATTGTTGGTTAAAATCTCCCCTGAATGTGCTTGGGTAAAATTCCTAGAGGCTTTTGTCCAGATTCATTATGATAAGAACAGCTCAGCTCATCCCCAGAGGAGGCACAGGCATTGGGAGGTGACAGTCACCTTCAGGAGAAAGTGTAGGGGTGGAGACAGGCCACACCCAGCTCCCTGGGTGATGTTGACCAGGTATCCGGGATTAAGTCCACAACAGGAAGGGATAAGACAGGGCCCCACTGGTGACAGAAACTGGGTTATATTCTTGCTATAGACCAAGACTATGGTGCCCATCTGCATAAACCTGTGACAGGCAACAAGGACACTCCTGTAGTCAAAAAATGGAAGGAAACATGGTCTGTAATGAATAAGAGCAAGGCATATGAATTTCTAGAATTTTTTTCTAAGAATTATTAAAATTTTGTTTCTAGTTCTCTTCTGATGTGTCAAACTGTACCGTGAAACCGAGTCCTTACCCCCCCCCCATAAAGGGTGAAGTGGTTACCCCTTAGGTGTTAATTGGCTTTCAGACATTCCTGAGATGATGGAGGGTGTGCTCCTGCTGGACTCTATCGGGACTCTACCCTTTTCTCTTCGCTCCTTCCTATCTAAGCAGCTCCTTGAGCCTGTGGGATCCCTTTGTCCCCAGACGGCAGCTGATGCTGTTCTCAGTTCTCACTCTGATGTCTTGTCATCAAGGTCCCGTAAAGTCAAAGAGGAGCTCAAAACTTGAGGGTCCTGTGATGCCTGTCATGTCAGGACACCTCTGGGGCACACTCTGTGGTGCTCAGCACAGAGGCTCGTTGCCACTTAACACTATCTTGTTAGATAGCAACTACTTTCCACCTTCCCCAAGGCAAGGGGAAGCTGGGAAGCAAGGCAAGATGCTCATTCAATGCAACAGGAATTTTATCTCTGTAATTTTTCTAACGGAACTCTTTCTGAAGTAATGAGAGGAATATACAGCAGACACCAAGGATACAGAGACACCCACAGCTCCATCACTGCCACATCCTCTGACATGTTGTCTGTTGGCATCACTCCTCATTCTTGAGACACCAACTCTTCTTGCACAGGCTGGTTTCCCAGAATGCACCAGCCCTGACATCCTCTGTGCATGGCATCTGGAAGGCCGTCTAGCCTTCTTCCAAGTCAGTAGAAGTTGAGTTGCTTTGTGTCCAGAGAATCAGCAAGGACCTGGGCCACACCCCCTTCCCTCCCCTGTGGTTTTGACTCTCATACTGACTCCTCCACAGCCTCCTCCACAAAGGGAGAAGTGGACACTTAAACAGCTGGTACCTGTAGCTGCAGATGGGACAATGTCTAGGAAGCACTCATGTTCCTCCAGAGAGGACAGTGTTTCTTCCTCCTCTGTGGACAGGGTAGCTATAGGAAGTTGTCAAAGTCCAGGCGTGAAGTGGACATTCCGGGAAGCCTGTCTTAGCATGTGCTGGAGAAGTGTGCTGAGTCCTTCTCAGAAGCACCCAGGAGGAGCAGGCTCGGATTTCCACCACTTCTCTCTATTTCCACACAAGTGCGTATGCTTGAAGTGACCTTTTAACTATCAAAGTGGAAAAGAGTCAGTGGAGAGTCTGCAGAAGACAGAGGTCCTACACAGTGCTCAGATAGATACTTCAAGCCAGAAGCTTCTGGACTCAGACCTTGCCCTATTGAGGAACTTGCATTTTTTTTTCTGTAAGAGTGGGAGATGAGAAGTGGGTAAGTACATTTGTTTTAAGAAACAACCATTCTGATGCATTGTGAGGATGATGTGGAGACCCGGGTGGCGGGGAGCTCTGAGACCTGCATGGAGTGACCTGGGTCAGCTGCTCCGCTGCTGAGGACTAGGGGATGCTGAGCTGACTGTGAGTCCAGAGAATTCCTAGCTTATACTGTGCTTGTGCTCGGCAGGGAACATGGAGACCAGGACAGAGTGGTGAGCTGGAGGTCACGTGGCCCAGCAGGACTATCATGCACTGAAAGTCATGCTCAGCCACATCTTGTTGCCCTTAGGATTCTGGGTCTTTTACCTTGGCATTTGCTTTTGGTAGTTTTATTTTTCAGTCTTCATTCTTTACATATTCAAAGTAAATTGTGTGTTCTCCAGCTTGGCAGCAAATGCCCAGTTGACCTGCTCTGAGGTTCTATGTATGCACTGTCTTGAGAATCCAGTTTTCTTTGAAATAGTAGCCGGGCCCAGAACCCACACAAACAGTGTGTGCATGCCCTTACCACCTGGAACTCATGCAGGTAGTAAGTATGTGCATGCCCTTACCACCTGGAACCCATGTGGGCAGTATGTGCATGTACCCACCACCTGGAACCCATGTGGGCAGTATGTGCATGCCCCTACCACCTGGAACCCATGCGGGCAGTATGTGCATGTCTCCACCATCTGAAACCTATGCAGGCCAATCACAGCTGTCCACTCTCCCCGTCCTCATCTTACAGGTACACACCCCATCTCTAACTCACCCCTCCACTAAGAGGTCAATGACCCAGAGCTAACAAACAGGTTGTGGGTTGCTTCAGACACTCACTTCAGGGAATGACTGTCCAGGCCATCAAGAGTTCTGAATGCTGCTGCGTGGGGGACATGAGCTAATGAGGCAAGCCTGGGACCAGCTGCCTTGGCTGCACTTTATGCCTGGTCCGTTACAGGCATACTGGGAAAGTTCAGCCATGTTGTCCCCAAGCCTGCCAGTCCCTGTGTAGGTTTGACCTCATTGTGATGCTCTCCCGCTGTCATTTATGGCTATGAAAGGACGGAAAGAGGGCTCCAGGACGCTCATCCTAAAAGTGAGGTTATCACGAAGGGAGTCCTGTTGTCAGACCAACCCACTCTCCACATTCTCATCAGGCCCATTGTCTGAGCTCACCAGGCCTCTGCGCTGTCACTACAGTTTAAAGCAACAGAGACCAGAGATGGAGGACACACCGGGCCACCATGCAGCTGTACAGAGGGGAGGGCAATCGTCACCAGAGCTGGTGACTGGTGCTGCTCCCGTGACGCTCTGACAAGGGGATGAGAGTACAGAGCCTGGTGATGCCAACACTGCTCAGGGTGATCCAAGCCAGGCACAGAATCAGACTGAGAAGGTGCCCCGCACACAGAGTATCAGGTCTCTGTCGCTCACAGCCTGTGGTGCTTATCTGGAGCAGGTCACCCAGGTCCCACCACACCTGGTGGCCAGCCTACCAGGACAGCATGTGAAGCAGACGTGAGGCCCATGTGCCAGGATCCTGCAGGCTGCGCCACATCTTAACCGAGGAAACAGAGGGCCTGGTGATGATGTAAGCGTTATTGAAAGGAAAACAGTAGCTTTCAGTTTCCCCATTCGGTGGCTGCTTCTCAAATAAAACTCCAGGGGTTTAGAAAGTCCTTCTGGTTAGTAACATAGCCCATAAATATAAATCAGCACGGAAGCATGAGGTAACATTTCATTCAGAATGGACCCGGCAGTGGGTTCACAACAGTCTAGGGGAGTGGAGTAGGGCTGGGGAGAGTCTAGAGGAGATAATCAGGTGGAATTCAGAGAGAGTCTGTTTGCAAAGGCAGCGGCATTTAGCCAGTATGAATTATTCTTTCTCTCCTCAGAGTGGTTTGTTTCACAAAGTTTCCATAGGGTGAAGAGAGATGAGTGGAGGCCTTGGTTAAAACAAAAACAAAAACAAAAACAAAAACCTCTTGCGGTCCCACCAGCACTGGCCCCCATCCAGGTGCTTGCCGCTGGAGCTGACCTCCAGTGCATCTTATACCTGATGACCAGCTGTGGGTATATGCTATTCTATCTGAGTGTACAGGCCAGAAAAGACCCAGGATGGAGGGTTCACCCTCACATGTGGCCAGAGGATGAGGAGATGCCAGCCATGTCTTTTTTAAAAAACTCTTCTTCCTTGGTGAACATACTCTTGGCAGCTCAGCTGCTTTGAAAGGACTGCCTTGGGTGGCTAGCATGGTGTGTTTCCACCTTGTGGCCTCCCCTGTATTGGTGCACGGTGCTTGACTTTGTCCCTTCTCCTGGCCACCAGGGTGTGTTTACTCCATCACCAAGGTTCGTCTCTGGTCTTGACTTCATATCCTCTGGCATGTGCCCCTTGTCTCCACTGTCTGCTTTTGATTCTTCCTTAACACAAATAGCCAAGATGGGCAGTCTCCTGGAGCAGCCCTGCCCCGGCCCTTTTGTGATTGGCGCTCCACGGTACGAGGCAGCTTTGAGGTTCTACACATGGTTGTCAGAGCATTGGGGCTGCCTGAACTCTGGGCTCCAAAGATTTAATTAAATAGGCCAGCTGTCACCTGGGAAATTTCAGTGTGCTTGAGATCACGATATATAGACCATCTGGCGAGTTTCCACAAGAAGGAATCCCTGCAGCCAAATAGCACCTTTTACATTAACAACTCTCCCCTTGCTGCAGCCCTGGAGAACCCAGGAGTCATCAGGAAATGAGACGGATTGTTCTGACCTTCACTGAGCAGGCACACCACCAAGTGAGCAGCTGAGTCTGAGAGCAGATTCGCAGGCACTGGGCCACCGAGTTTTAAGGTGGAATTCTCGTCCTCAGTTCGTGGTCTACCTACCCGCAGATTCTTTCTCTCTGCTGCTGCCGTGGAAGTGTTCTTGTAGGAAGTGTAGGAAGCTGGCTTGTCCCTTTCTGCCCCTCAGATTTCCTTCCTAAGCCCTTTCATTCAGTAGCCTGATTAGGTTATCATACACTGTGAGAACACCTCAGCTCCTACTCTGCAAGGAAGCCCCGAGTCTCTTGTCTTTGAGTTCTCCAGGGCAGGATCTGGGGGATCCATGGCAGGATTGAAGCGTCTTGTTCATCTGCAGTAAGGAAACTGTGGATGGCTTCTATCAGCAGTCCTTCATGGTCAAGATTTCTAAGGTAGAAAAAAATCCAAACACATATAGTTGGATCTGATTTTCTAAATGCAACAAGAAATCTCCAGCCATTCGCCAATAAAGGTTGGAAGAGGCTCATGCGAGGTCTCCCGGTGGTGTGGGATTCATGGTGGGGATGCAGTGGCTAACAGTGTTGTATTATACAGAACAGGAAGGAAATCTTCATCAGAGGAACCAAGAAGACAGTGTCCTGAGCACACTGAAGCCTTGAGCTGATTTAGTAAGAGTGAAATGACTTAATTTATTAATTAATAGGCGGAGATAAATGACACCTGAGCAGGATTAGCACCATTGATGACGAACCAAAAACCAGGCCCATGGATTCAGAGTTAAATTGAATGGGTCCTGGGGAGATGGGTCAGACAGGCATAGTCTTTCCTCAGAGATTTTGCCACTTTCCTAAACTTTTATCCTGGAATTGCTTGGGCCCTTTCACTTGAGTGATAGCCTGGAGGAGAAGAGAAAAATTTAGTGGCTTGAAAAATGTAGATTTAGGCAGCATTTTTCTGAAGTCATGAGTAACAACAATCCCCTCACTCCGTTCTTCCAGGCTTGATGCCCTAGTGAGTTTGAAATGGTAAAACAGTCTCCTTCAGCCATCTTCTCCCAAGCTTTTCAAATGGCAGGAGGCTCTCTGACAGCTAGTCCATTAGTGGTTGCTGGAGCTGGATGATGACTAGTCATGTGTGTAACACCAGAGACACCCAAGGAGCAGCAACTGCACAGAAGCCCCTCATTGGAGCCTCACCAACGAGTCCTTAGATGGTTATTTTTCCAGAAAATATTCAGTCGTGCACAGTCATAGATCTAATTTTCCAGAATACTTCTGTGCCAGACACCAGTAATTTTGCTATTCTTGACAATATTTTTACAAGATAACTATTTTAAAAGCATAAAAAAACAGAAGTCAGTTATAAAAACCGTCACTCTTCCATTATGAAAGAAAATGCTTTTGTTCCCAATGGATGATATGATTATGTAGGCCTTTGTCACTCACTGAGTACTTTAGGTCAGAGATATTCATTTTCTAAAAAGCAAAACAAGACAAAAACCACTGGTATATTAGGCTCACATACCCTAGGTGCAGGACTTTAGGCTGATTTTATTTCGTGTTGGTGTTGCCTCAGTGTTTCAGTAACCATAATGATTTGGGTCATAATTTTCAAAACTTTGGCTATCCCACCTATTGAAAAACAACCCTCATCTTCATACTGTTTCTGAGTTTGATTGTCAGGCAATGATTGCCTTTCTTCATTGATGTCATTATAAAGAATCCTGTGAAGGAGAAGGATAAAGACAGAATTTTATCTTTTCCTTGTGTGGCTATGCTAGACTGACATTGATCCGAGATGATTTTCCTCAATGCTCTTGACCCAGATGTGAGCTAATTAACTTCATCACTGAGTGAGTGGCCCTGAGTCCCAAGGGCAGAAGTTTCCTCTGTCTCCTGCTGCCCTTGAGGAACTTTCTAAAGTCCAGCAGCTTGTCTAGCTGGGATGAGAGGAAGGTATCCTTCTTTGTCTTCTGAGAATGCTGGTGAGAAACCAGACAACCCCACTTCTCGAAGACTATAGTTAAGATGACTCATGGCAACTTTCTTCACTGGCTGGCTAGCCTTCTTCTGCCATTGGGAACCATATCAGATCAGTCCCCTCCAGGGGTCTCTGAATGTGTTGTTTCTTCCATTTCATAATAATGGGGATGAATCCCCAGAGCTCTGGGGAATCTCAGGACTGAGCTTCAGGAGAGCCCCAGGTGAAGTTGGGGTAAGTGTTGTGTGTACAGCATTTTAGTAAATGCTGCTCCCATGCTATGAATCCTAGAGTTCACAGCAGCAAAGCCTTGGCCTTCATGCACATGTAAAATATGAATCATAGCATAGACAATAGAAAACCAAATGTGACCAGCTCAGTCATTCCAGAATACCCAAGACAATGCTAATGCAGAAACTATAGCATTTGACGACTGGCCATGGAAACAGAACAGGAAGAGAGGTCCCATGAGAAGCACAGAGGTCAAGGTGGGAGCCAGGGTGTGAGGTGTTATTTAGTGGAGCCCTCTTGTTAGACCCCAGTTCATACTTTGCAACTTTGCATTTCACTGGTTCGGAGCCAGGACTTCAAGCAAGAGAGTGTCGTCAAGTGAGACACTAGCAGGTGTGTGTTCACTGATACACTCGGGTCAGCCTGTGAACGTGGCTTCATTTCACTGCTGCCTTCAGCACTGCCTTTGGAGAGGCAGGGCAGGTCGGAGAGAGCAGGAGCACTGCCTGGGGGGTAATATGGAGGGAGCACAGTCAAGAAGGAGCTATAGTGGGTGAGGAGGAGGGCTGAGGATAGCAGGTCTGGGGCTTCCAGCCAGGAGTAGCCACGAGCCTTGCTGTGCCCTTTGGAACTAATGTGGCGGGGAAGAGGACAACGATGGGGACTAAGAAACCAGCAGCCTGTGCAAGGCCTTCTCAGTCTCTCGGGAAGCACAGCGCTGACCTCTGACCTTAAAAGTTTTTCTGTGGTGACTCAAAGAGAAGACACCAAGTTTAGACAGGGCTGAGGGCATGAGGTAGAGTGCAGAAGTTTACCTTGGAAGAAAGAAATGCTTCTGGAGCTTTCTGCGCACACTGAGCTGTGCAGGCCTGGCCTGTCTTCACCTACAGACCTGGACAGGAGCTTACACGCGTTCTCATGAACTGACCCAGACTGTAAGACTCTGAGGCATTGCTTCCTAGAGACTTTGCAGGGAAGGGGATGGGTGTTCAGGATAGAGCGGTCTTTGTTGGGATCCTTCCCTCATTTCTCTTCTCATTTCTTAAATTCTCTTGTGGGCCCAGTGTAGATGAATTTCTAAACAGTCTTATTAAATAAGAAACACAGAGCCAAATACAGGGGTGAAAGCCATAGAGATCAGAGAAATAGTGAGAGCCACCAGCTAACCTTAGCTCACCACACCACTGTAGTTTCCCAAGAGAGAGCTTCTTCCTGTCTAACCTGCGCCTTTATTGTCTTGCTGTTCTGCCTTCCCATTGGCTCTTGGCCAAGCTACCTCACTTCCTTGTCACTGCCTGTCTGTACATACCTCCAGGTCTCTATGGTTGGTACTGGGATTGAAGGCGTGTGTCACCACGCTTGGTTGTTCCCTAGTGTGTCCTTGAACACACAGAGACTCTGACTGCCAAGTGATCAGATTAAGGGCATGTGTTACCATTGTCTGACTTTTGTTTATGGCTGGCTATGTCCTCTGATCTCCAGGCAAACTTTATTAACATACAAATAAAATATCACCACAGCCCAGGGCTTTGGCCCCAGAAGCCTGTCTAGATATGAAGGCAGAGGCTGACAGCACTTCCAGGGCAGGCCAGATGACCCCCATCTCTCATGCTCAGTCTTTTGTAAGTCACCCAGACTCTTCCTGGTGTGCCACCAGCTTGCCATCACCTCACGAGTACAATAAGGGGGAAATCCACTTACATGGGATATTTCTTATAGGGTTTATTATCCAATCACATCGGTGCTCATCCTGGAATAACTGAGACAGGGGATTGTGTTCAGAATGTAGATGTTCTGGCAAATACCTGCCTACGTCTGACTATCCCAGGCTAACGTAAGCACACCGGAGTGTAACAAGCGTTCTCATCGGATTATCTTTGGATAACCAGCCCCACAATAACGACTCGGAGACTTATTAATTATGAAAGCTTAGCCTTAAACTTAGACTTTTTTCCAGTAGCTTTCATAACTTAAATTAACCCATATTTTTATCTGCGTAAAAATGGCTTTTGCCTCTCTCCCATTCTGTTTCTGACTTGTTCTGCCTCTCAGTGTATCTCTTGCATGCCTACATTCTTCTTCCCTGTTTCTCTCTGCCCAGAAGTCCCAGCTATACCTCTTGCCTAGCTATTGGCTGTTCAGATTATTATTACACCAATCACAGTGATACATCTTCACACTATATATATATATATATATATATATATATATATATATATATATACACACACACAAATATCCCACACTGCATTCCCCCTTTTTTGTCTAAATAAAAAGGAAGATTTTTAACTCTAACACAGTAAAACTATATACAATAAGAACAATTATCAAGTAAGAATTACATTAACAATGTTTAGTCCGTATGTGTTTGGCAAATTTGGAGAAAGTACTGTATTATCTGTCTTGTCTTAATGAGTTTGGTCTATGTTTAGCCTGTGTCTATGTTTTGATTCTTTTCATAGGCCTGAGGTTAAACATTAAAAAGGTATGAGTTGTATATAAGGAAAGACAGCAAAGGATTGATGGGGGAATGGGTTCTGGGTTCCAGGGCACATGACCCTGAATGAATCTATGGCTACATAAGGAGGAGAGATGCTAGTTATCTTGGAACAGCAACAATCTGGGAATATCTGTGACCCCCCATGTTTCAGAGGTCATGTGACCCTGGCTCATTGCTAGTGGCTAAAGTCCCAGGCATCACAGCCAAGTCCATTTCCCAACTCCCCACACTCTAGGTGATGGAACCTTCCTTGGACACAGGAAAGGTACTAGCTGGGGTTGGCTCACAGTAGCCTCTTGCCTGCTCACAAGGCTGTCTACCTTCCCTCTTCACTCCCCCGCCTCAGCAAGGAGACTGAAGTCATGTGAAAACTTCTCTCTACTCCCACCATATACACACTAGGATAGTTGTCCAAGGGAGGGTAAATCTGGTCTCTCATTCCCATCACTGTGGGCTCAGGAGCAGTGAGGAAAATGAAGGGGTCTTGATCCTTGTTCAGTCACAGGGTCTGTACACTGGCCTCCTCCAATCCAGTCTGGTCATAGTTTCCTAGACCATCTGCTTTCAGGTTCCCACTAGGCTGGTGTTAAGAGTCATACCTCTATCTCTTTGTGTCTTTATGTATCTGTCTTTCTCCGTATGAATGGTTTCATCAATTTTGCAAGACTGTAGAGTGCCTAAGGCTGGCATGGTGGTTTGGAGAACCTGTGTGTTGAAGTGGGTTCATACAGCAGGTGTAACCCTTTGTGCCATGAGTGGGGTGCTATGACCTGACCTCTGTTAACATCACACTACCACCATGCCCCAGTCCTTAGAAGTGCTTGTTCAAGAATGCTCAAGGAAACTCTAAGCTTAAAGAAAACAGTACCATGCCTGTTCCTCACCGAGAAGTCATTGCAGAGAGGGACATTTTAGCTGTATGTCCAGTTCAATTGGTAGCAATGCTTACAATTTAAAAATAGGTTTTCTAAGCTCAGCAAGAATCATTGAAGTCAAAATGCAAAATATGTCATCAACCAGATACATTACACCCATGAGGTTTCTGACATTGAGCGGCTCAAGACCTGGGTTCTTACCTCAGTCTCACAGTGTCTTGTTGTCATGACGTTAACACCTTTGTTGTGTCTGGCCAGCCTGGGTCTGGACCCAGGTTAGGATCATACAACCTCTTCTCTCTATGAACTGCTCTTTGCCTGCATTGCCTCTGCGTGGGGTTTTCTTGTGGTAGCTAGGCATGCCATGTAGGTCACTGGGAGAAAGTGTAAATTCATTGTGGTGATCTGTAGAGGAGGCTTGCCCGCAATCAAGGGAGTCATCATGAACATGTATAAATTCATGCTGGAAAAAAATCATAAGCATAAGCAAAATTACTGAAATCAGTAGTTTTTAAATAAAAGAAGTCTGTTTTTGTTAATGGGAGTGTTTCATAGAGAGTGCAGAACACATTTATTTTTGAAAGATTAAAAAAAAGCAATTTTTTTAAGGTATTGACTATGAGCTGTTCTGGAGAAGTGACTTCTGAACTCAGTTCTGCCTTTACTTGGAGAATATCCTCCTAGCAGAATTATCTCTAAGTAAAGTGACTTTCCTGTTACATCAAGACCTACATGCCTAATCCTGACACTCACCCTGGAACACCAGCATTCCTGGAAGCCATCCATCCCTAAGATAGGCAGCTGGTCAAGAGGAGAAATTGGAGGCATGAAACATTACCCACTGAGTCTAACCTTTCCTGTCAGCCTGTGTCTGGATGGAGACCTAATGTTGTGGAGGAACCCTAGAGTTCACTGTTCATGAGCTAGATGAACAGGTTAAGATTGTAGCGATGGGAACCAGTATCTGTAGAGCTCATGGGCTTCTGTCTACAACACCAGACCACTGTGAGGCCATGTGGGGTCACTGCCCCTTTTACCTCAAGCCAGGCCAGTCTCTTGGATGTTTACCACACTGCATCTCCCTGGTGACACATTTTCAGCACCATGATGCAGCGACATTTCATATACCTATCTTGAAGGAACCTTCAAGAGCAATGGGTTGTTTTAGCTTTCTCTTCTGACCACCACTTCAGTCTCACATCTGTTTGTCTTGGCCCTTGGAAATACTTGTATGCTGCAGTCCATGTATCACAGAGGAAATACTGCCCTGGGCTCTCTAGTGGGGACAAAGGGCTCTCAGATTCTGTCATGGAGCAAGTCAGCTCAAGGTGCTCGGTGATAAAGGCAGTGCAAACCTGGGTGGTGTTAGGCGTGGTCTTCAGACAGCTCTGGCCCTTCCTCTTGGTCTCTTTCTCACATCTCCACTATTATGTGGGAACATCCATGTTCAGTAGACACTCCCTTCACTCTCCCAACCCGGATTGCCTGTGAGTGGCTTCCAGAGTCCTCATTTAGACCAGTCCCATCAATTCTCCTTCATTCTCCCCTCTTTGGAGATGACACAGTGTTCCTTTTCCATTTGTTGATAGCCCTAAAAGTGTAACATCCGTAGGTGTCAGAGTCTAAAGTAAACGGCTGTCAGTTACCTCTGGAAAAATAAAATAAGGACTTCATACCCAGGCATCCATCCCAAGAAAGGACCTTGCTTGAGTTGACTGTGACCAGATCCCTGCTTCTCCACAGGTCCTCAGTGGACATTCTCTGAGCAGATGTGACCAGTGGCTACCTTCTCCATATTACCCTCTGAATCTCTTAAGAATAAGCAATAGGAGCTCATGGGAGCATCCCATGGTTTTGCACAGGTCCCCTATGCTCCCTCAGGATGTCTCCTTTCTCACAGTTATCTTGGATCAGCTGGGTGTAAGCCTGGTGCTTAGGAAGCATCATCAGATGGGCCTGTTACATCTTCTCTGTCCTCTGTTTCCACACCATCAATGCTGTGTCATCTCTAGCTGTCCAGCAGGGATGGCTTCCACCCACACCTTCAACCACCTCAGGCTTCTGTTTCCTTCCTGGGGAATGCCTCAGGGGATAAAGGGCATTTTCTCAGAGACCTTTGCCCAGTGGCTTTTCCTATAGATCCACAATCCATTCTTTTAATTGAGCACAGAAGAGATACACAGTCTTTCTAGTCTCAGGTTCCACACACTCTATGAAAGACTCACATCTGTTTTCTGCTACAATGTTTAATAAGTCGAAACAGACCTCCATAGATCCTTGCCATCGGCAGCTAGCGTTGACTTGAATCATAGTAACAAAAACCCAGGTGTCCAAAAGGAAAACCATGAAACCAGAGTGTCTTTAACCATGCAGGCACGCTAGTCTCTCTGAGTAGCTGCCACAGCTCAGGGTAGAGAAAATATCTGACTTGATAGAGAAGAGTCCAGGTAACCCCAAGTGGGGCTGAGTAAAGGGAAGTAGGTGTACTTCCATACATGTAAAATGCTCTGTGGAAAACTGAGCTTTAGATAGAGGAATCAGTGATTTACTCCTGGGCCCAGTAACCCTACATAATCAGATCTGAGGCTCAAGGGTGTGAACTCCCTTGATCCTTGATATGTTCAGGAGTGGATCTGCCCCTCAGGAGGCAATCAGACATCTTCCTCATGTTGCTTCTACCCAGATGTGGTGTTTCCAGAAACTTGTGGTGGTGACTGACAGCTTCTGGACTCACTACCCTGGGTTAGATCTCCCTATGGGGATCCCAGTTGGGAGAACTTGGTGTCTCCTGACGTTTTCAAGTGTCTCATGTAACACAGGGATACCCATACATGCCTTGCATTGTGGCTTTGAAGATCAACCAGGGGCCAAAGCCTGAGAATCTTAGTCTCATGTCATAATTCAACAAATGCTAGATGACATGGTTAATAGTTGCTGTGAGTCAAGCTCCACACCTATGAATGACCAAGTGCCTGCATTTGCAGAGGAGCGCCAGTGGCACAATCTTATACAAGGTGTCCAGTACCAAGTGTGGGTGTCACATCAGCTCATTCATGTGGAGCAATCTAACATACTAATTTTTGAATACTATGTCTTTTTTTTCATGGCACTGAAAAAAATCTGTTATGCTTTATGAATTCCACTAACAGAGAAAAAAAATGTGCATTTTTTTTAGGTTGTCCTGGTGCCAAAAAGCACGAGTTTCTGACAAGTGTCCTGGATGCACTCTCTACAGACATGGTTCATGCTGTTTCTGACCCCTCTTCCTCCTCTGGCAGGTATGCTGTGTCTCACTGCAGAGCAATATGCTGGCCAGAAGCCCAGAAATTTGAAGAAATTTGGAAAGCTAAAGGATTCCTGGCCAGTGGCCAAGTGAAACCAGGCAGTTCACTAGGATGTAGTTGGGTCTAAAGAAAGGAGCCCCTCTAGACCAGGAAGGCACTTGGGAACAGCCCCCACTCTTCATTTTCAGGAGCTCTAGGGTCCAGGCAGGGCTGAGAAGATGAATGCACTTGCTTTGGGTGGATCTATAGGTTGAAATTGAGTCTGAGAGTTATCTATTAGGTTTTTAAATACTTTGGAATTCTGCAACTAAATTTTTTTTTTAATTTTGTTTTCAAGACAAGGTTTCTCTGTATAGCCTTGGCTGTCCTGGAATTCACTCTGTAGACCAAGCTGGCCTCAGACTCAGAGATCTGCCTGTCTCTGCCTCTTGAGTGCTGTGACTTATTTATTGTTGAATCCTACATGGCACATGAGGCTTATCTTCTTATCCAGGTTTAAGTGTACAACTCAGAGGCACTGATCCCACCGATACAGCTCTGCCCTAGAGATAGATGCATTCCTCGTGCACACTGTAGATACACCAAGGCTTCAGTTTTGTATCATGTTAGAACCCACAGTGCCTGTGGCCCCTCTGCCTCATGGTATAGGGTGACAGAATTCTCCAGGTGAACAGCTGTGGCACTACAACACTTAAACTCAACCCCATGTGTTCACAAGCTCTGGTGGTATTTTTAGAAGAGATTTTATTGCAGTGTTTTTGTCTTCCTGAAAATGCTGGTTTCTATCCCACCCACACAGCAAGCTCCTGGCTGTCTCATACATGAAGTCTCCTTAGCAAAAGGCCCTTCATCTTGCAGTTCTTTTGCTAAAGAAGGTGTAAGGGGAGAAGTCAATACCAAGGTGAAATGTCACAATTGCATAATAAGCTAAAGCAAAAGAAGTCACTTTTAGCTGAAGTTTTCTCCGGTCCTGCCCAGCCCCACAGACCCCGCAGCCACTTATAAAATAATCACTCAGAAGCTTATATTAATTAAAACTGCCTGGCTAGCTCAGTCAGTAGAGCATGAGACTCTTTTTATTTTTAATTAATGCTTGATTCGGAACCTTGTTTTATTTAATTGTGTTCTTCATGCTACAATACAACTCTTCAGAGTCAATCAAATACATAACGTCAATAGTTTCCTCAAAACTCTTAAAGACTCACAGCCACATTTCTACACCTCTACAAGGCAGCTGCAGTATGTGAAAGATCACAACATAGTAATTGTGGAATTGAATCCCATTTTAGAGCATGAGACTCTTAATCTTAGGGTCGTGGGTTCGAGCCCCACATTGGGCGACAATTGTAGACCAATTTCTAAACAGTCTTATTCAATAAGAAACACAGAGCCAAATACAGGGGTGAAAGGCATAGAGATCAGAGCAATAGCCGCCAACTAACCTTAGCTCACCACCTCACCATCGCTTCCCAAGAGAGCTTCTTCCTGTCTAACCTGCGCCTTTATTGCCTTGCTGTTCTGCCTTCTCATTGGCTCTTAGCCTAGCCACATCACTTCCTCATCACTGCCTATCTATAGAGACCTCCAGGTCTCTATGGTTGGTACTGGGATTAAAGGCGTGTGTCACCAGCTTGGCTGTGTCCTTGAACACACATGAACACACAGAGACTCTACCTGCCATGTGATCGGATTAAGGGCATGTTCTACCACCGCCTGACTTCTGTTTATGGCTGACTATGACCTGTGATCTCCAGGCAAACTTTATTTATTAACATACAAATAAAATGTCACATTTTGGCACAAATAAAATATCACCACAGTCACCTAAATTTCAGCTTTATATTTCATACTGTGAAAGTAACTGACATGCCCTCCAAGTGTCTGACCCAGGATAGTGCCAGGGAGCCCAGTCCCTGCAGGCTGCTGGCATCTGCTTGCTGTGTCTGCACTCTCGTGGAGGAAAGGTCATCCAAACCAGTGGACAGTGGAGTCCACAGAGCCCAAAGCGATGGCACAGGTTCTCTACCTCAGGTGAGAGGTACATGTTATCACCACACAGCTTCAAGGTCTGACTCACAGCCTGACTTACCTGCCTCTTAGAATGTCCAGCTTTAAAAAATATCCAAAGGAAACTGTCTAGTTACAACTTTAAGAATTTTGATGTCACCTTCCACTAACCTTATCTATTTAAGTATATCTTATATATACAGTAGAGCAATGATTGCATTAAGGTAGAAACTCTGGGGTTCTAGATACCCTTGGTGGATGCTGGTGACTGAGCCCACCTGTTGGCCTAAGAGAACCAAGGTCTCAGGACAGCGACCTTTAGTTTCAACGCCTCAACCAATTGGATAACCACAGTGCACACATGTGCTGTGGTGTCCTTAGTTCTGAACACACTGGCTGAGCCATTACAGATGACTTTCCTGTCTTGTATCTGAAAGCGACTGTATCAGGTACTGAGCTGGGACAGGCACAGGCATGGGGGAAGGGAGCCGGAGTCATGGGGTACAGCAGCTTCAGACTCCTGCCTAACATAGTCCTTTCCTTTGTAGGCTGTCAGAGCCAGACCCCAGCCACACCCTGGAGGAGAGGGTCGTGCATTGGTACTTCAAACTGCTGGATAAGAACGCTAGTGGAGATATTGGCAAGAAGGAAATCAAACCCTTTAAGAGGTTCCTGCGAAAGAAATCCAAGCCCAAAAAGTGTGTGAAGAAGTTTGTGGAATACTGTGATGTGAACAATGACAAGTCCATTACTGTGCAGGAGCTGATGGGTTGCTTGGGTGTCACCAGAGAGGAGGGTAAAGCCAACACCAGGAAGCGCCACAGTAAGTCTTGCCTCACTAATCTGACAGGATCATTTTGAGGGTTCATGTCTATGGGGTTACTTCCTGGGTTTAACAGATTGCCTTATGGTCTGTTGTATAGGAGAAACATGGTACACCATTGGTTGTTGTCACCCATGTAGAAACGATCACAGGTAGTCAGTAGCCTGCCACCTGGTCAGGAGAGCAGCAAGCCTCAGGAACATGAACTGAGTGTAGCTCTGAAGCCAAACCAGTTATTGTTCTAATCACAATGGCTAACTGTTCAGACATGCCTCAGCTCCTGATTTCAGAATCATTGGCGATAACCAGCTAGCACAGTCCACAGACTCCACTGGACCATTCAGGCCAGGTCAGGGGCAGTGAAATCATCACCTCTAGGAGATGAGTTATCCCAGTGGGTTTAGCTGGCTTATCAGTTGGACATGTCTCTCTGTGGGGCCTGGCTTAAGTCACCAGATGTAGCAGGAGTAGAGGAATCCCAGGATATATGGAACCTAAGGTTCTGACATTTAGTTCTATGATTTGATGACCAGTTTCACTAACGTGCTGGAGAACACGTGCAGAGCATGGGTGAGTGTTGCTAGAGTTTTCCTGCCTGGCCCACAGTCAGGACAAATCTCTCTCACCTGCCAGTCCCACAGCCGCTCAGACCCAACCAAGTAAACACAGAGACTTATATTTCTTACAAACTGTATGGCTGTGGCAGGCTTCTTGCTAACTGTCCTTATATCTTAAATTAATCCATTTCTATAAATCTATACCTTGCCACATGGCTTGTGGCTTACCGGCATCTTTACATGCTGCTTGTCCTTGGCGGTGGCTGGCAGAGACTCCCTCTGCCTTCCTGTTCTTTTAATTCTCTCTGTTAGTCCCGCCTATACTTCCTTCCTAGCCACTGGCCAATCAGTGTTTTATTAGCAACACATTTGCCATACAGAACATCCCACAGCAGGTGAGTTCCCACCTTGGTACCTCTGAGCTGTGTGGTTGTGGTCAGTACAGCATTACGGTAACTGGCTGAAGGAAATTCAGATAGCCATCTTGAAAGCAAAGATCTACCTTCCCAGGAATTAGCATGAATCACCTCTCATCGACAGAAATCTAGCCTGGACCCTAATTTAGTCATATACTGTACCCATGGCATGCCCTGGAGACACAGACACAAAAAGAGAGATGTTTTGCCTTCCAGAAAACCACATGGTGCAGATCACAGTTGAGATGCCCTTCAAGAGGGCAACTGGGGTCAGTATGTTCCTTGGAATGAGATGGTCATCTGCACAGGACAAAGGGCTGTTGGGAATCATGAACTCAGAACAGGGTTTGGAAGCAGAGCTATTATAGAGGCTTGGCCCGCAAGGAGGGAACATTGATGGGCCATCAGGAGACCCAAAGCAGCTCTAGAGAGGGCTTCCCGGTCCTGGAAAGGAATGGGCAAGACTACAGTTATGAGGAAGTAGAGTCCCGTTTTTCTTGCTGCCTTTAAGTCACCTATTAAAACTTCTGTGAGTCTCTGTGGTTGGAGGTAGCATCTGGGCTGAGGAACATCTGGGGTTCCGGCCTGTGTGTACTTGTGGGCCACTAGGGAACAGGTCATCTAATGCTACCTCGGGACTAACAGTGAATAGGGAGAGAGAAGGGACATGAGACAAGTCCACTGGGACAGACAGCAACTGTCCATGACCAGGAAAGAATAAATGAGGTCATAGAGGTGAGAGGAGACCGTGACGAAGTAGGAAGGAAGGTTGGAGAACCCCATAGACCCTGGCCAAGTAGAGACTGTGGCCAGGTGAGAGGCTGAACTCTGAGCAGAGATCAGAGTGAGGCAGGGGGCACCTGAGGTAGAGGGTCCGTGTACCACAAGAGTGGGTGCCCCACTGGAAATAGGAAGGGGAGACCCCAGTCTCCAAGCCCAGAACAAATAGCACCCATCCCTCAGCTGTGATTTCACGTGAAGATTTTGGTAAAATGAGCCAAAGCCAATGTTTTCTAATTTTAATACCGAACCAAAATATTTAAAAGAACAGAATGCGTGTGGGGGTACAGCTCAGGCTCAGAATCCATGCTTTTCTGGGAAAGTTCTGGAAGACCATTCTTGGTGGTTGGTGAAGCCATGTTTAAGATTTGGGATAAAACAAGGCATTCTTCTAATGTTGGAGTGTCACTAGGCAGCGTCTCTGTGGTGATTTAAAAACCCATTCTTCCGAATCTAGGCTCAGGGTCTCTGTGGATACGCTGTCATTTGACCAAGTCTGCCAGCTGATGATGTTGAGCCTGTCATTAAGAAAGCAGTATTTGACTAGCAATAATCTCTTTTCCCCTCCCAGCCCCCAGAGGAAATGCTGAAAGTACGTCTCATCGACAGGTGAGTATGTCTGTGAGTCTATCTGGTTTACTTACATGGTACAAGAAAAATCTGGGGCCGTGTAGGGTTAGGGGCAATAATGCCTTCAGAGAAACCAGAGAGCTCAGCTGGGGCAGCTCCATGTGAGAGCATTTGGAGCAAAGAAATATTTTTGCCATATTCTACCTTCAACCACTGACCTGCCAAGTCCTCCATTCAAATATTCTGCTCTTTTTAAAAAATTATTTGAAATTTCAATTAATTTGTTAATTTAAAGATAGGTTTCTGAGTCTGTGTGGCAGAAATGGTTAGGTAAGCTGATGTTTGCAGTTATTTCTTATATATTGAGGAGATGGCTGGGACAGGAGACACTCTTCGGTGCCCATCAAATAGCCCACTCTCTAGAGACCTAAAGAGGCAGGAGTTGGGCTTCCAAAGAGATTTTCAGTTCCCTGCTGTGTTAATAAACATTTGTGTTTCTGAGGCCACATTTCTAGATGTGCAATTAAAGGGAACAGTTGTGGTCCCCACATCCCAGCCACAGCCTAAGTGGGGACACTTTCCAGGGTTCTTTCCCCAAAGCCAGGCAAACTGTGTTCCCTCTGACTCTGGTATGTTAGCTGTTTGCTTTGGCTGCACCTGTTTGATGCCAGGCTGAGGCTCGCTGTGTGATGTGGGTTTTAAGTAGGGACCTCCGGCACACACCTTGGAGGGAATTGAAAGCCATTTCATTAGGAAAGATGTGTAATTCATTTTCCTTTGTTTAGTAAATGTTTATGGTTTTAACTTTTCCAGCCACACTGAAAATCACTTACACTTGCAAAGGGGGCAGGTCTGAGAGCAATTACCCAGCTGCCTCCAAAGGCTTCCCGGGGGCTGTTTGCTTTAGCTAATGGCAGCTATTGGCACACATGTGCCATGCAATCTTAAATACCTGCCCCCCCAAAACCAAGTCTTCCACTTCAGCATTATTCCTGAAAAAGATAGAACAGCACAGTTTCTCCATCTTTCTTATAGTAACTCAATGCATGGAGTGAATCCCTGCCATTATTACTGTATGCCATGGTATGGGGCCAGCGGGCCGGAAATCAGAAAATGACTTGTTTTTCTAAGCAGCTTCATACTTGCTCAGCAAGGATCAGAGCTGTGCACTCTGGGTGCCAAGGATGACCCTCTTCCCCAGTAGCTCTGGTCTTCTTCAGTAATGGCTGAAATACATCCAAAGACTATCTTTATCAGTAACAAATTAAGACAGAATTGTCATCAACTTAGTATAGGAGTTATTCACCTACTCATTGTGTTATCAGAAGGGAGGAAAGACAGTGTAAAAATTTAAAGCTTAGAATTTTCAGTATCCAATAAGAAGATCATCTTCTATTTGTACAAACTGCTGCACTTGACAAAAAAAAAGATGGGTGATTTTCTTTTTCTTATCTAAATGACTTCCCTTGAAAGTCCGTGTAGTGAAGGACAGCAACAGACTCCTACTATAAACACAAATGCAAGCTGTATGTCCTCTCAGGTAAAAGCAAATGGAAAGATAAAAAGGAAGTCTTTTAATGGTATATGACTGTCCAAGCTGGTGGCACATGCCTGTAACCCCAGCTTGTCTGGTGATGGCAAGGCTGAGGTTACCCTGTTCTAGCAGGTCACTTAAAATATCTGAAGTCAATGCAGTTTTCTCAGATGATGTATTTCCTGAAGATTTTAAGGGACGAAAGCACTTCCTACACAATGTGCCCACTCCTCCTTAACTCTAAGCCCCTCTGTCCTTTCCTGTCTGGTTCCCATCATAGCAAGTAGGTTTACTTCCAGAAGCAAGCCTTGGTCTGCACAGAGGGAAGACACAAACATCTTTATAAGATTGTCTTTTTTTTTTCTTTCCCCCCAGCCCAGGAAACAAGGATGAACGGCTGGATATCCAAGGCAGTTCCTAGACATGTGGGAATCTCCCTCACCAAAGAGCTATTAAAAATGAAAAACATATAGTATTTGCACTTTGTACTTTAAATGTAAATTCACTTTGTAGAAATGAGATATTTAAACAGACTGTTTTGATCTGTGAAAATGGAAGGCTGGCTTCGGGAAATTAATCACATACAATGTATGTGTCCTTGTTTGACCTTAAAGATCTGTGCTGGTGGGGATGGGTTTTGAATGCATTTCAAGTTCACTCCCTTGTCCCTCTGCGGAGGGCCTGGTTTATACCCTGACCCTTTCCTCTGCCTGCAGTCTCTGTTGGCTTGTTCCCAGTGCTCTTGATACAAGCCAGAAGACTGTCCTATCCTTAGAAGTTTGCAGGGCCATGCAGTTCCCGTGCGTGGTCACCTGGTCTAGGGTTGCCTGTCCCATGAGGTTTTTCTGTCTAGAGATGTCACTCACACCCTGGTCACACAGGCACTAGCTTGAGCACAGCCTTAACTTCTAGTATCCCCTGGCTGAGGCTGTGCTGCCAGGCTCCGTCAGACTCCACTCCAAGCTTCTCCTTGAGTTTTGCCTCTGCTTGAGCCAATCCTGCTGTTAATCTCCAGGGAGCTGAATGGGCAGAGCACCAGAGGGTCCTCCTTCAGAGAGGAAACCTAACGCTGGCAGACTGGCTCCATCCTGCTGACTCAGTACCCAGCCCACCTGCCTCTCTTCCAAGTGACTGTTCCATCCTGCTGTGGCCCTCCATAGGGTCTCCTGGAGGGGAAAATGTCTTCTGCAGAGATCATGGACCACATCCTGGGGAAGACACAGCTAGACGATATCATGCCACGAGTCCTGAACAACAGGCAGCTAAGAAAGTCACTTATGAGGGGATTCATCCAAGGCCCTTATGGGATGAAGGTTAGGAACTGGATACCCAGGCTGTGGGAGACTGGCCTGACCTGTGTGTATGGTTGGCTGCCATTCTCAGTCCTAGACTCTAAGTCAATCTGTACTCACTGCTCTCAAGAAAAAATTGCAGATGGGGGAGAGCTGGGGCAATTCTCCCAGACGGGCTTCTATATGGAAGACTGTTCATGGCCCCCAGCCTCTCAGTGTATGTCTGTGGATGTGCACACACACTCCAAAAGGCCTTCGCTTATTTGAACTGTGTAGAGGTAAGATCTGACCAGCTCACGTGCATGTCAACATGGTCTACAAAAAAGAAAAAAAAAGTATGATTCCAACTGTTTTGGATAATCTTTTATATTTCTGAACCCTGAATTTAATCATTTTTATTAGATTAAAAATGCTATTAAAACTGTATCAGTCTTCTTTTCAGCATTTCATGATTGCTTACTGTTTAAAAATATTTTTTAGATTTTTTTTTTTTGTGTGTGTGTGAGTGTTTTGCCTGAATGTATGTCTGTGCACCTCTTACATCTCCAGTGCCCACAGAGGTCAGAAGAGGGCATCAGATCTCCTGGAACAGCAGTGATGGACACTTATGGGCTGCCATAGAGGAGCTGGGAATTAAAGCTGGTTCCTCTGTAAGAACAACAAGTGCTCTTAATCACTGAGTCATCTCTACTTCATTGTTTCTTACTTTAAAATGTGCCCACTAGTTGAAGCCAAAGGTGTGGGTGCTGGCCCAGCAGATTTGGGTCTGATGTTGCCCGTTGAGGCTGTGTGACTTGGAACATGTTCCTCAACTTTTCTGAACCTCAGGTTTTCTCCTCTAAGACAGGAGTGTTGGCACATTCCCCATGGCAGGTGGGACCTATGAGTTAATAGTTGCAGATGTCTCGGTCGGCCCTGTGTGATAACACCAGAAGTTCCTCTTCCTTCACTGCATGACAGAGACCCAGGACAGATTAATACCCCTGCCCCGTGCTTCTCCTGTTGCAGACACTCTAGAGCTGACAGTAGCAGCAGAGATGTGCTTTGTTTTATTAAAGCTGACGCTGTTCTGTGAGTCAAACAGCCAGAACCTTGAACATGACAGCGCCTTCTCCCATTCCAGCATCCAGAGCTCTGTACCATCCTGGTTGACTCTGCAATATTTCACTCAAACTCTCCAAGTCCTTTCTGTACCGGTCTGCCTCTTCCAGTATCTCTACCTCCTCTCAGGTCCTCCCAACTCAGAGCGGAAAGACCCTCTGAAAGACCCTCAGTCTGAGCATCAGTGACATGCACAGGGGAAAGGAATGAGGAGGACAGAAAGGCACAGAGAGGAGAAAAGGCTTAGGCCAGGTTCTGAAGAAGGCACGAGAGGACGGAATGTTCAGGAGGCTGACAGACCGTGGGTGAGGCAGGAGCTGCACATGGTTCTGATTGCAGAGCATTAATACTGAAAACCTAAACCAGCAGCTGGCTTCTCCCTCTGCCCACAGTGGCTACATTTAGGGTTGGATGCCTCCCCTAGAATGCCCCACCCACCCTCCGTTTGAAAAAGTGTTCCTGCTTCCTTGTCGTTCTACTTGGAGGCTTTCAGAAGAACACCAAGCATCTCATAAATCATTTGCACAAATGTCACACCCACCTGAGCTGTTTACACGATCAAGGTGAAATGTTTCAGCTCTTGCTGAAACTGATGTAGACATGAGTCATGTGATCCTAACTGCCAAGCACAAAACCAAATTGTACAAGCAACAGAGTTACTTCAGAAAGCCAGTAAAAACACATGAAGGCTAAAGTCAGAGGAATGGATGATGGTGGTGGTGGTAGTGGTGACGTCATGGTGGTAGTGAGGGTAGTCATGATGCTGGCATTGATAATAGTGATTTTGATTGTGGTGATGTTAATGATGGTGGTGGTAGTGGTGATAGTTATGATGATGATGGTGGTGGTATGATGATGGATGGTAACAGTCATGATGGTGGTGGTGATGGTGATGATGATGATGGCGATAATAATGCTGCTGCTGCTGAATGATCATGGTGAGGAAGCAGAAGATGATTTTCTTCCTAATACTATTATATTTTGGCCTACCCCACAGGCCAAAATTTGGAATGCATTTTGAGTAACTAGATACCTAGACATTTTTAGTATTTCTTCACTTTAGAAAGGTGTTGGCCATCTTTCTTTCTTTCTTTCTTTTTTTCTGCAGTACTATAAACAACTCCCTGGAAAACATAGCTGCTCAAGCATTTCTGGTTTGTTCCTGTTCTTGCCTCTGTGTGTGGGAGAGCCAATTAGTCAGGACCCTACTGGACTTGACTCTGTGACCCACACTGGACACTGGGCTGCTCTGGGATTTCTTCCATTGGATGAGAGTGTCTTCAGGGCATCATCTCATAAATAATCAGAGTCCTGCTGGACCTGACTCTGTGGCTCACACTGGACACTGGGATGCTCTGGGCTCTCATGCTTTGGATGAGTGTGCCTCGGAGCATCTTCTCTAATGTCTGTGCTGAGACATATTGAGCTCAGCTTCTTAAGTGCCCATTTGTCTGTCCATGCTGCAAATTCCATCTTGTGGGTCAGTGCATGCCACAGGCCAGGAAGTCATGGCAGGGGTGGAATGCAGGGTAGAGCCACACTCCCGGGCCCCAATCTGCACATGGTATATATAAGGACAGTCTAGTAACAAAGCACTATTTTTCCAAGGCAGTGAGTAAAAGAGAATGTGTGCTGGGGTACTATGAGGAGAATGCCGCTGTGGGCTGCACACTGACCTACAACGTGATTTATGGCAGACGGTCCACCTCCTCAGCCTCATCATAAAGCCCTCAAAAGATGTTTTAATGCCTCACCTCAGTGATACTGCAAACCAAACAGGGGAGTCCTTCCTAGGGAGCGCCTGGTGTAAAGGGCATTCCGTGCGGTGCCACAGCATTCCACAGTTGGTGTGATGTGCTTACCTCTAGCTGTGATGTTTCTCCTAACAGGACACTTGAATCCAAATCCCAGTCTATCAGGCTACAAAGTACAGACCCTCCCAGGAGCACAGGCAACCCCTCTGAGGTCTAAGAGTGGAGCAGGGAACTTGACCAGGGATGGGTTCTGTTTCCTAGAAACAGAAGTTATAAAGGGAAGTAACAGTGACTAGGAACTCAGTTCATTTTCTCAGTAAACCCAAAGTCAGGCAGAAACCAGCTGCATGGGCTGATGCAGACAGCTGGTCCGTGGTTTCCTCAGACCCCTGGGTCCAGGTTGTGAGCTCTGTCCCTGTGCTTCTGATTGTGCCTCAGGACCTGAGGAGGGAAGGAGGACAGGGAAGTGGCGGAAGCCCGGATATACTACATTTTGCTTTGTGCTTTTAGCTTCCCAAGCTCTGGCTGGTAGAATGCCACCAAACCTCTGCCCAGCAGTTACACAGCTTCTTCACCTCCGTTTGCTGCCTTGGACAAGATGAGAGGCTGAGAGTCAGCAGAGGGGAGAGGCCTGCCTAGCAGACAGAGTGGCATCGCCCGAAGGCAGCCTCTCACTCTTTGTGGAGCAACAAGGCCTCATGATTTTTATCTATCTTATGTATTTTATGTGATGTAAATGGCCTCTTTCCTGCCTCTTGCCTCTGGATGCTTGAGTGTTTAGTAATGATGATAAGTGAACTGGATAATTCAGTTCATGTGTGTTACGCAGCAGAGAGGTTTACACGGCCTTCCGTTAAGTCTTTAACTTCGGAACAAATATTTTATCTTCGAATTAAACTTGAAATCATACCCAGAAAATAATAAATAATATAAATAATAAGTTGGGGTTTTTTTGTTGCAAAATTAGAATTTTGATATTCCCTACAATCTGGCTTGATGCTGCCCTCTCTGGTGGAGATGGTTCCTCATAAGAGAAAAAATAAATTCCGAGCATCTTGACAATGAGCCTAGACAGGGTTCTGTATATGCTTCAGTTCCAATTTACATATTCATGGTTCTTTCATTATCATAAGTTCTATCAATTAACATATTGCCAAACCATTTACTTTTGTGCGTAAGAATGTGGTCTTCTTCTAACTTCTAACTTTATTAACAAAACACTGTTATGATAAACATATGATCACCTTGTTTTTTTGAGGCAAGGATTCTGTAGAACGAGTTTGCCTTGAACTCATGATTTTCCTGCCTCAGCCTCCCAGCTGTGGGGATTACTTTTGAGTACCATCACATCCTATAATAAGAAAGTTATTTCTAAAAGTAAAATAAAATAACTTTCCTGCAATGGTGGTTGGGGGGATGTCAGATGGTAGCTCAGTTTTTCAATTGTTTTCTCTAACACCAGGAAATCACAAGCCTGCCTGATGGTTCTGGCCTTTTGACACAGGTGCGCACAGGGACCAGGCCACGATAAGCCTGCTTTTCTCTAACACTGCATCTCAACAGCTCTTTTGATGGTTTTGACTCTCTGAGCATTCCAGTGGAGACATCTCCGTCTGTAATAAAGAGAAGAGTCCAAGTAGACAGCATCAATTCCAAATTCTCCCCTCCCGTCTCACCGGACTGGCCATTACCTAATTTGGCATGAGAAAGGAACAGGAATTTGGCGGTGATAACCCATATCAAGTACCTAAGAATCCTGTGAGGCAGAGTTGACAGCTTGTGTTCCACATGCCTGATAACCAACCAGTTAGGCCACCAAAGATTGTTGGCAGGGCCTGGTGGTGTGATCCTATCACCTTAGTTCCTGGGAGGCTGAGACAGGAGGATTTCTAGTTTGAGGCCCGGCCAGCCCAGCCCTCAAAGTGAATTTGATGCCAGCCTGCTTCTGGGCTGTTAGCAAAATCCTGCTATTTGAACAGAAGAATGAAAATGACCCACGTACCCACAAAGATGCCATAAGTAAAGGGGTTTGTGTAGAAACACGCACAACGCTGCTTCATCTCTTTGGAGACTTAACATGTCCAAATGGATGTGTCAGGAAAAGTATACTAAGTGAAATACAGAGGATTGTATTGCTCAGCATTGTGTTACAGCTTTTTCATAAGAGAAAAGATGTATTTAGTGCACATTTGGAGATTCAGGTCTAACACTGGATGGCTCCCCTGTGGCTTCTTGTGAAGACAGACGGCAATGCTGAATGGTTATCCCCAGTGACATATGCATTCCTCCGGTGGGCCCCACTCCCTAAGTGCTCCACCAGACCCCAAAATACCATGGTGGATATCAAGACTTCAGCTCCTGGCTTTTGAGTGGCTCTCCATCTCCAAAGCAAAGCCAGATAAAATTTTGGCCCATCATTAATTACCATCGACAGACAATACAGTGTGCATGTCACATACAAACATGAGCCAAGACCAGCTTGACCACCATTCCTAAGTGGCAGGTACATCTGTCTGCTGTCATGTGTTCACATGCACAGCCTTCCGCCATGAGCACTGGGTGCAGGTGACACTGGTGTTTTGCTGTCACTCTGTGTGAGCAGGGCAAGGTAAGACGTTGAGCATCCCGTCATCTTGTGGGGACCATGACATCTTCCTCCAGGTCAGGCTGGTGCTTTTTGCAGAGGCGAGGCTGCCATGTCATTCATTGCTGAGAGTGCTCACTTCTCTACTTGACTTCACAGGACAGAAACACAGCTTTCAGACAGTGTTATGACCACACCTTTCTTCATTTCTTAGGTCATTTTGGACTGCATTGGCACTGTAGCAAAGCCTGTGTGGCTGACTTCACCTGCCCAAGTTCTGCAGCCTGGGATTATGAAGCCTCATTGATGTTTGAGACAGAGACAGAGGGCCATGCCAGTCTTGCTTTGGTGGGAGCTCTCTTTGCTTCTAATAGATAATCAATTTTTCCCTCTGTCCACACATGGTGGAGAGAGAGAGAGAGATAGTGACAGATAGACAGACAGAAACTCACCTGTGCGCTCGCGCGCACGCATGCATACACACACACACACACACACACACACACACACACACACACACACAGGTCTTACTTCCTGGTGTTGTTTTCTATAGGGCACTAATCTCTCTACAGGAACCCCACTCTCATGACCTCATGAGAACCCTATCACCTGCAAATAACTTCTCTCACATACCATCACACTGAGTGTCAGGGTTTCAAGCTATGAATGCAGGAGATACAGTCTAGTTCATCACAGTTAAACTCATCAGAAGTTAGAAATCATATCATAAACTTCAGAGGGCTAGGTAAGAACATTGAATAAAATATTGTTGGCACAGGCAGATGATGATGGCAGATATGTAGTTTCTACACAAGGCAACAGTGGTAGTCAACAAAGCAGGTGGAAATATTGGAGGGTGTATTAGTTTTTGTTGCTGTGATAAAACACCACTACCAAAAGAAATGTACAGAAGAAAGAGTTTATTTAGCTGAAGGTTTCAGAGGGAGAGTCCACAATGGCATGGGAGCCAAGGTAGAGAAGCAGCCAGGGCAAGAAGCTGAGAGATCACATCTTCAACCACACACAAGAACCATAAGGAAGGAACTAGAGTTGGCTGAGGCTATAAACCCTCAAAGCCCATCGCCAGGGACCTACTTCTTCCAGCTGGGCTCCATCATCTAAGCCTTCCTTATCAGCATCGCTAACCAGGTTTCAGATACCAAAGCCTGAAGGGCACATTTCTCATTTGAACCACCACAGAGGAGAGAAAGGTGTGAAAGCATAAATGACACACGATTGGATGTGTGGCTGGAGCTCCTGGAATTACACACTAGGAGCAGCCACACACACACTGCTAGGAAGTCAACAACCTCTTCTCAGCTATTTGGCTCTTGATTATGTTTACACTGTTTGCACAGTCTCTGCAACATCCACGTTAAGTATTACACAGACAAAGTAAATCCGTGAGAAATTGAAGGAGGAACCATCATGAGCTTCAAATGAACAGCCCATCTCAAGAGCACATGGGCACTGAGCCACAACAGAGATGAACTTCCCTTATTAAGTTCTTTGTATTAAGGCTCTAAGCAAAACCCAATTCCACAATATTTTTATTTCAGTTTCCTTTAACAATAGATCCTTTGAAGCTCTGGCTGGTAGCCGAATAAATTGGTTTTGGATATTTATTTGGTTGACACATTGCTGGTGAGAAAGTCACAAAGGACTTTTTGATTTTGGTGTTCATGTGACTGCCAAGGGTTTTTATCTGTCATGGCTAAAAAGAAAACTACTTCTCGAATCAAAGCAGAAGCGTCTGTGTAAATCAATTTTTCCAGTGGTTGACACTGGAGCCACTTTCTGCAAATCCATGCTGAGCTGAGGAGTGCAGTGTGACTTCCCCATGGGCCCTACCTCGGTGACACTGTGAACAAGGTACTTCTCTGCACCACTCATGGTCACGCTGTCTCCTTGGACCTCAATCCGTGCCTGCCTTCAAGGCTAACAGCGAATTGCAGAGGGTTTTGATGGCATCCTGAGGCCTGCCCTCTTTAAGCTGGAGTGGATGGGGTTCCTGTAGATGCAGCCATATGATGAGGGCTGCACTGCCCATGTGTACTCAATCATGTGCCCCTAGCTGCTTGCCTTAGGCACTCTCCATCCACCTCACCACAGACTTCCTAGTGAGTAGAGGTCCCACACTCAGGAACCTCTTGACCTCTATGCCAATGAAGGATGGTCCTGCTCACATACAAGAAGCAGAATTATGATCCCAAGTGGCCCAAGGCCATGCAGGGCAGTGCTGCCCCATGGCCCCTAGGTGTGTGAGACTGCTGTGCTGGTGGCTTTGCAGCCACCGACAAGTAGCTTGTTCATGAATTTGTGCCCCATGTTGGGCGCCATATGTGGGAGACTGCTAGGAGTCCGTGGGAGACCAGCTCTGACCTATTGAAGGATTCTTAGGTAGAGAATAGAGGAATGAGGAAATATTAGACAGAAAGATAGAAAGAGATGATAAGAAAGATAGAGACAAAGGAAAGCTTCAGGAGGGCCTAGATCAATACCCAATAGCCTGGGAGAGGAAAGAAGCAAAAGAGCCAACCATCTGCATGGGGGAATGTGCAAAAGCAGCTAATTCTGGCATGTTTGGAGTTTGAGTCTGGGCCTGAGCCCAGGTCTGAGGCTGAGCCTGGGCCTGGACCTGAGCTTGGGCTTGGACTTGGGCCTGCGTCTGTGGAATCAGCTGTCTACACAGGGAAATGTGTGAGAGTGGCTAACTCCTATGGTGTTTGGAGCTCAAAAACCTATGGAGTTTGATGCAGAGAGGCTGCAACAAAAACTGAGCCAGCAGGGTAGGGACTCTGGCCCAGGTTGGGTGTAGACTCCGGCTGCTTGTAGCTCTGGCCTGAGCCAGTGGCTGCAAAACCACAGGCAAGCAGCTTTTTCGTGAATTCGTGCTCCACATTGGGCATCAGATGTTGCACAAATTTTAATTTGTCTTATAATAAAAAAAGAACTCTGAGCCAGATATTGGGGTAAATGCTGAAAGATCAAAGAGACAAAGGAACAAGCCACTAGGGAAACTTCTCACCACTACCGAATCTTCAGTATGAATGGAAGGCGAGATCCTATCTCCACAAATCCTCTGACTGAAATCCTGAGTCCTCAGCTGAAAGGCTCTAGTTCCTGTCTCCTCACGCCTTATATCCCTTTCTCCACCCAGCCATTTCATTTCCTTCCTAGTGCTGGGATTAATGGCATGTGTGCTTCCTAAATACTAGTGGCAAAGGCATGAAATCTCAAGTGCTGGGATTAAAGGCGTGTGACCCCAAGTACTGGGATTAAAGGCGTGTGCCACCACTTCCTGGCTCTGTTTCTCTCCTAGACTGAGTCAATCTCATGTAGTCCAGGGTGACTTTGAACTCACAGAGATCCAGACAGATAGATCTTTGCCTCCTGAGTGCTAGGATTAAAGGTGTGTGCCACCACTGCCTGGCCTCTATGTTTAATCTAGTGGCTGGCTCTGTCCTCTGATCCTCAGGCAAACTTTATTTGATACACAATATATTGCCACCTGGGCACCTCTGGGCAGCTGTACTTTCCGTAGGATTCTCATCTGTACCTTCTTCATGTATTTGTCAACCTTCTCCAGAGAAACCACCAACACCATGTATGTGTCATCTATATCACATACACAAGCATAAACTGCATTATACATACATACAGGTTATGCATAGACCATGGACTATGTACACATTAGTATGTATATACATTACAAACACATAAATACGCATGGATCTACATTACATAAATATATGTGTACACATATACACTGCCTATATTGTACATTATTATGCATATGTGCATGTCAAAGCTGCCCTCTTACTGCAGGAGATGCACCTAGAGCCCCTGGTGAATGCCTGCAATTCTGAATAGCGGAGAACTCTGTGTAGTACAGGCTTCTTGCACACACACAGCTATCATAAAGTTTAGCTTGTAAGTCAGCCTTGGGAAGCCATCAACAGAAACTCATGATAAAAAAGTTATAATAGTAACACAACTGGATGGAAGCTATGTGACCAGTCTCTCTCCATGCCTGAGGGATCAATCTTCTTGGGAAGGAGTGAGGTGTTACAGTGCCCGTGGATGATACAGGAATCACTAACTGACTGAGGATATCACATTTCCTGTGGACCTGAGTGGATGTTGCAAGATGGGCTGAGGTTTTTACACCACCAGGTGAAATTCTTACGAATTATTTCTGAATTTTCTGTGCCATCTTTACAAGCCACAGCTGACTATAGGTAACCATCACTGTTGACAGCCCACCTACACACAAAGAAGGGTGTTGCCTGTGGAACACTAGCAGATACGTCCAACCTTTGACATGATAGTCTATGAAGTTCACATTCAAGAAACATACAATCAAATTACAAGAGGAAATTGCAAAAAAAAAAAATGGTGTTTTAAATTTCATGTTGGGCTGCATTCATAGCCATTCTGTGGCACAACCACCTTTCAGGCCACAGGTTGAACATGCCTGCCTCTAGCATGATGGAAGGTATACTTCAGACATGCATGATGGGTAAAGGGGGCTAAGTGGTCAGCTGGCCCTGAGGTCAGACCTGTCCAGTTCTTGGTTCAGTGTGGGCAGTTGTGTGTCTGCTGTAGGAGGAATGGCCGCCAAGCCTGATGTCTGATGACGTCATCACCACACTCTACAGCAGCTTCTCCTTCCGGTTCCATTTATCCTTGCCTTACCTTAAGCCCTGAGCAGAGTCCCTGGATTTGTTATTCTGAGAAGACCTGACCTCCAGCTAAACTCTCACAGTCACCGCCTTCCTCTCCCCACACTCCCTTTGTGGACCTTCAGTGCAGTCCTCCTGTGTTTCCACCCTGTGTTCTCGTCATTATCCAGCGGGGAAGGGTGCTGTGGAGGAGAGGGTGGGTAAGAGGACAACAGCAACGGAATGTGTCTGAGGGTTTCTACTGCTGCGAAGAGACTCCATGACCACAGCAACTCTTATAAAGTAAAACACTTAATTGGGGTGGCTCACTTACAATGCCAGAGGTTCAGCCCTTTTTCATCATGGTGGGGAGCATGGCAGTGTGCCGGCAGATGTGGTGCCGGAAGAGTAGCTGAGAATCTGGCATCTTGCAGGCAACAGGAAGTCGACTGAGACATTGGATGGCATCCTGAGTATAGGAAACCTCAGAGCCTGCCCCCACAGTGACACTTCTTTCAACAAGGCCATATCTACTCCAACAAAGCCACACCTCCTAACAGTGTCACTCCCTAGGAGATTACGGGGGGGGGGGGGGCAATTATATTTGAACTACCACAGAATGTCATAAGAAGGCATCTGAGGTCAACAAGCTGTAGTTCCCACCTCTGGCAGATGGACAGAATGCTACTGTCTCAGTTTCAGGGAGCTGTGGGTTCCACACGCTCACAGTGTGCTGGTAAAGTGGACTTCACCACACACACAGATGAAGATGCTCAGGTCATTACTGCCATACTGGGCACAAAAGAAATCCCACACTAGCCCACTGCCAGGAACAGAGGGTGTGTTTCAGAGCTAGTTCATTTGGGGGAGCAGGGGAGCAACCAGGAGACCCCCAGAATGGTTTGTGAGTAAGAAATTGAAGCCTACAGAAAACTGAATGGTCAGGTCCAGGACCCATGGGGACCAGTGAGGGCCACCCCAATGCAGACCTCAGCTTGGCTAGCAGTGGGACAGGCTGTGAGGACTCTGCCCTGCTGCTGGTCTGGCACCATGTGTTATTAGGAAGCCATTGAGTCTCCCAAGGGCCATCTGGAGACACTCTTCAAACTTGCTAGCTACTTGACAGCGAAAGTCAATGAACAATGAACATTCCATTTCTTAGCAGTGACCATGACTTTGAAGGCCAGGGACTTTTCGTTATTCCTGGTTGACCTTGAAATGTCAGTTTCATTATGGAAAGAAGAGTGTAAAGCATGTCTTCCTAATGGCAGGGCACGTGAGTCAGCACTGTGGCTCAGAGCCAAGATGCCTCACATCTGAGTATTAGGGGCCAGGTAGCACTGTTAACCTACCCCTCTGGGAATCATGGAAGGTAGCATCATCATGCCAAGGTGAGCTGAAAGGATTAAAATCCCCTCAACTCCACAAGGGGTCCTGGTGCTGTCCTGAAAGACCATGTGCCCACTTGGCCCTGGGGGGCCTGGTTTGTCCTCTGACTTCAGTGACAGCAGAAGCCATAAAGAACCTGATAACTTTGTCTTCTTGTCAAGTTCATCACTCCATATGGTCATCACCTGGAGACTCAGAACCAGAATGCAGGCAAATGTCAAGATGAGTGGGAGGCCAGTAGGCAGAATCAGCAGTCACATGTGTGGACCATGGGCTCCAGGAGGCTCGTAGGTCACTAAGGCCTGGCACTGGATGGACTTTTCCCTAAGGTGAGATAAACAGATTCCCACCTCTCTCTCCTGGTTGTAAAGGGGAGGGGTGGAGACTGTCTTGAAGAACTAAGCTCTCAACTTGTTCTACAGCCATGCTGGATCCTACGGTGGTCAGAACCTAGGGCTGGACAAGCTTCATCGGTTCTGAACGTTTTTGTTTCTAACTTCAGTGATTGCTGAAACTGTGAGCTTGGAAAAGAGGTAGGCTGTGTCCAAGAACATCGTGTTCTGACAGTGATGATTTGACAAACAGTGCATAGAAGGGCTCTGAGCACTCTGATCCAAACTTCAGAACTGTGATAAAATGGAGGAGGTAGCCAGCTTCAGCTCCACCTCCATCTGGTGAGTGGGGAGGCCCTACCTCATGTAGGGCCTGAGCAGGAGCTGAGCTTGGGGCAGGGCTCCCTCCACATTTGGGCAGAGTGGTATCTATTTTGTGTCCAATTGTGTTCTGAAGTGTTTCAACATGGGGGTGTTCTGAACTCCACATGGTCCTTCCCACAACCATCTCCATCAGTGCAGCTGAAGAGGAGACTGGTGAGTGATCATGGCAGTGTGGAGGTGAGGCTGGACCCCACTGGTCATCTCACTCCACTCTTCTCAGAAGAGGAGAATTCATCTGCCCAGACACGGTGCTGCTGCCTGATTTTCTACCGCATTTTCTCCTCCATTTAGCACATTTTCACAGTTTGGATCAGAGTGCTCTTCACCCATTCCATGCACTATTTATCCATTTGTCTCGGTCAGAACACAACACCCTTGAACACAGCCAACCCCTTTCCCGAGTTTATAGTCCCCGAAATTAGTGACGTTAGGAACAATATACTGCAGGTGAAGGCTGTGGGCTGCAGCGGGAGCCTGGCTTCCTGTCACAGGGTGTGTAGCTGACCTTGTGCCCCTCTGTTGTTGTGGGGAGAGTGGGGTGAGCTAGACTGTCTGCTGGGCAGCCACCTCAGGAGCCTGATACGCACGCTGCTCTCCATCACATGGATGGTCCCCTTCCCTTCCCTGAAAGCCCTTTGGGGAAGTCAAACCATGCACTACCATCTCTCCCTGTGACCCCAGTTTCCTTCCCTCCTATCTGCAAGACTTCCATCTTCATTTTCTAAACCAATTGTATACAGATTAAATATTAAAATGCAGAAAACCTTTCCAGTGATAGTTTTATGAGTTGTTTTTAACCACAGAGGGTGGAATTATAGTTCCCACTTAAAAAACAAAAAACTGAAAACAAACGGAATATTCATTTCTCATTTTATATAGTTAAAACAAACTTTGTAAAGTTAAAAAATAGCTTCAAAAAATAAAAACAAGATCTGCAGCTCCCATCTCAAGTGAGGCCTGGTGCAGCTTTGGTGTGGGACCTTTGTGTGTGTGGAGGGGGTGGGGGTTGCTGCTATGCACACGCCGGCCCTGACTTCTCTTGCTGTATAGAGAAGCAGGGGCAGGCAGGCTGCGGAGTAGGGCAGGCAACCCCCTGCAGCTTTGACCCGTGCTCCTCACTGGGAAAAGCTGAGAAGCGGCTCTGTTCTTGGTGTTGCAAATGAAAGCCCTGTCCCTGAGCCGTGGGGTGTGTAGTGCCAGGTGGCAGCGACCTCCAGAGCTCTGGAAGCCAAAGCCCCACAAAGAGACACATTCATCCCACTCCCACAGGGGGCCTGCAAGACACAGGAGAGGTGCTGTTCGGAGGAGCTCAGGCCACCTGGAGATGCTCCAACAGCCCCCCAGGGACTCTTGGCATCTCAGTCTCTCAAGCCAGATAAACACACACCATGCAAAAGCCAAGAGGACTCACATTCTGGAGAGATCTCAAAACTGAGTCAACTACCTCCCCATTGCTGCTCCTGAAAACACCAGGTGTGCCTGCCAACCAATAGGATGGATCCACCATCTCTAGGGCGTGAGGTCTAGTGCCTAGCACTGAGAGTAGAGAGGGCACCTGCACTCAGAGCGCACCAAAGCCACAACGCAGAGTCCTTCGCCACTTTTCCAGGATTCACTTATTACAGATACACTCTCTGAACGGGAAAGAGTCGTCACGTTCCTCATGACGTTTATGTCACTGTCCTGGTGTCACTTGGCTTGAGGGGCAAATATTGGGACATTGTGACTCAGAGTCCTACCCCCCAGTCACAGCCCAGCCCTACGGATGCCCTGATCTCCCAGTGATCCAGAAGCCGCGATCCATCACTTCACATCAGATGCAAGGGATTTATGAAGGACTGGTCCCCTGCCCTTCTCCCGCCCAGTTAGAGCACCTACATCAGCCCTGTGTTCTCGGATCCCAGGCCTCAGGTCTGGTCTGTGCCACTGAGAGTGGGAAGATGAACCAGGTCAGAGTGGAGGAGAGAAAGCTTTGAAAAATCAGCACAGTGTATGCAAAGCAGGAGGTACCAGGCCCCAGAGGAAATGACCTCTCAGTCTTGGGTGGCCATTCGGGAGAACCTGTAGTGCCTCTTGTTTTTTTATTCCTATAGCACAATGACTTGCATTTTGACAATATTAGCATTGGGTGCTTAGCTGAAATCAGTTAAACGACTTACTTAAAGCCAGACAAAAAGTGACCCATCTTGTTTCATCCTAAGCAGTGACATTAAGAATAGCCTGATGAATGCTGGGCGGTGGTGGTGCACGCCTTTAATCCCAGCACTCAGAAGGCAGAGCCAGGTGGATCTCTGTGAGTTCAAGGCCAGCCTGGTCTACAGAGTGAGGTCCAGGACAGGGACCAAAACTACACAGAGAAACCCTGTCTCGAAAAACAAACAAACAAACAAACAAACAAACAAAAAAAAACCTGATGAAATCTTAATGAGTAGAACTTACCAGTTAAACTATAACATCATTGCAGTTTATCTGATGAACATCCACTAAGCAGCCTGGAAGTAGCAAGCACTCACGGCTGCTCAAGTATCAAGAACTGGGAGATGGTGTTTCATCATGCGAAGATTGAGTAGATACAAATTGTGAGGCAACCTAAGATAAATGTCACTCAGCTCTGTGTTACAGACCCCAAGAAGATAGCTGGGCCCTTCTGTGGTGATATTTTGTTTGTGCTCTAACAAATAAAGCTTGCCTAGAGATCAGAGTGTGGAGTTAGACACTAGTTAACCATAGAGACCAGGCGGTGGTGGCACACTCCTTTAATCCCAGCACTTGGGATCTCATGCCTTTAATCCTAGCACTTGGGAGGAAGATATAGGAAGTAATATGGCTGGGTGGGGAGAGGAAGTGATGGGGGGGGGTGGAGACAGGAGCTGGCCCCTTTTAGGCTGAGGAGTTGGTGAGGTAAGAAGTGGCTGGGGCTTGCTCCCTTGTCTCTCTGATCTTTCAGCATTTACCCCAATATCTGACTCCAGGTTTTTATTATTAAGACCAATTAGGATTCATGCTACACCTTCACTCCACTCCTTTCGAGGAGAGCCCCAGGTGACAGAGGACAGCAGAATCGATCGGAAGTTCAGTACCGGGCACGCTTCACCAGACAGAAAACCCAATTGGACCCTCTACTTTGTGTAGGCTCTGGTTTGGGGGGAGCATGTCTTAGGATAGGGTTCTATAGTATTTTACCAGGCCTTTGGACCTTTAGAATGCCCACAGTTGAGATGGATAACGCAGTCATTCTCCCATCTCTTCATCAGACGGTTCCTGTACTGGACCCACTGACCACACCGTTGAAAGGGTCCCCATGATCATTCACTCCAGAGAGAAGATACTGGTCTGGCATCCACGTTTGTCTCTCACAGGTGCAGGCACTTCTGGTCATATTTTGAGCAGTAGCCAGGGGCATGAGAAATCCAAATCATATTTGTTTATTTTACTTCACAGAGTGAAGAGGGACCTGCTCAAGATGGATTCACCCAGGCAGAAACAAGGATGCACACTCTTCTCGATTTTCCTATGCAACGAGTAACCTTTGTGTGTGGACTGCATAGACACAAATAATTCCTTAAAGAACAATTGAATGCAAGTCCATAAACACCTGATTTCTGGAGCCAATAGAGGACTTTGAAAAGGTATACATACTCACCTAATTTTCTGTGAGTGGGGATCTCTAAGGATGCTCTTTTATCTGTCATTAAGTGTGTTTAAAGATTGGTCCAGGCATCCTGCCTGTAACCTTTGATAGCAGGTACACTTTCGTCCCATTTACTCTTCAGTCTCAAGCTCTGATTCTTCACCCTCCATCCTGATGACTGAGTAATACACTATGAAGTTGAGAGTGAAGGACAGACATGTAGACTGAAGTTTCTTGGTCCCACCTGGTCCCGCCCAAGCATCAGCCATTTTTTTTTTTTTTTTTATAAAATAATCACTCAGAGGCTTAATATTACTTACAAACTGTTTGGTCTATGGTTCAGGCTAGCTTATTGCTAGCTAGCTCTGACAACTTAAATTAACCCATTTCTATTAATCTATATTTTACCACGTGGCTGTGACATTGCTGGTCTGCTGGCATCTTGTTCCTTGGGTGGGTGGATGGAATCTGCTGTGACTTTGCCCTTCTTCTCCTGTATCTCTGCTTGGATTTCCTGCCTTGCCATAGGCCAAAACAGCTTCTTTATTAACCAATGGTAGCAACACATATTCACAGTGTACAGAAAGACCATCTCACAGCACAGAAGGGTACAAACAAGATAAGAGATAGACCCCATTTGACCCCTTGAAGGGGCAGCATGAACATCAGAGTGCTCTCTCCAAGAAAAAGTTCTCTGCTGCCTGATGTCTGAGCACATAAAACATTCCACAGCCCACCCGGCTCTGTGAAATGCTGCCTGGATGCCCATTGTCCTCTGCGTCCAGTTTGGGATTAAACCTACCAAGCAAGGCTCAGCCTGGGACAATGGCATCATTGAGAAAGTTCTTGTCCTGGAGAGCTCTGTGGGCTTGGCAAAGGTTATTGGACATTCTTAGACACCTCAGTTGGAGACCCATTCTCTGACAGAGAACTGACAGTTTGTGCATTTGGTTAGAAGACAGAACTCCGTGATAACGTTTGGTGTATTTAACTAATAGCACCTCATTAATTCCCAGTCTGCCAGTGCTCCACCCTGCTTCATGACACGGGCTGTAAACCTGCTTCATACCCTAGAAGCTTTACAAAATACAGGATAAGTAAAGCAAAGAGCATGCATGCAGGAGGAGGTCTCTTGAGATGGGTATACTAAATAAAGATGAAGGAATGAATAGGAGTGTGCTTGCTGAATTTCTCATTCTTTGAAAGCAATGGCTATGATTAAAAAAAAAGCATTGTCATTATCGTGCTGAAATTAATAGCAAACAGGAAATGTTTTCTCAGTGTCCAAATTTTAGGCAAGTGAGTCATAACCCATACCTTACAGAAGGGAGGTGGTGATGTCCCCACAGACAGAGAAACTTGGGGTTCCTTTGTCTAAGCAGAGACGTTTGGGGTTCAGCTCTGGGGAGGTGGGCCCGGCAGGGTAACCATCAACCTGGGCGCTCAGGAGGGTACTTCCAGCCTGACAGCTGAGGAAACTGGGCACCCATTGCCTGAGCTGAAGAGAGGTACAAGCTGTTTGCCTGGGGTTGCCAGAGAAAGCAGAGCAGCTGATGACCAGAGAAGAGGTGGCTTCTGTCACTGGCTGTGAAGACAATACCCCACAGGAAAAAGCCCCGGTCAGCGACGGAGACACCGGACAAGGCAGGAGGCGACAGGAGCCACCAGGCCCAGGATGCGCAGGCTTGCTCTGACTCACAAGGCTCCCCCAGCAAAGCAGCAGGTCCACCACAGCTGCTGCTCCAAAGTTTATGGCCGTTTGGAAGGCAGGT